>MU400371.1:600000-883467 GCA_022578955.1 Hypoxylon sp. FL1857 | reverse complement strand
TTAATAAAAAATTATAATTATTATTAAAATTATATAATAATATATAAATAATTAATATATATATTTAATAAAGAAATATATATAAAGAAATATAATTATATTTTCTTAAAGTTTCATTTTATTTAATTCATTTATTATTTTATTCTTTATGATAATTTTTTAAGTTTAAAATATTTTAAAGTTTTATTTTATTTAATTCATTTATTATTTTCTAATATTATTATATCGACTTGAAATATTTTAAAATAAAAAAAAGTTTTACTTTTAAAATATTAAATCTTTAAATTATATTTATTATAATATTTATATTATAATATTTATTATTATATTTAAAAACATTTTTTATTTATTTTATTATTTAATTTAACTTTTTATTATAATTATTATTTTTATATTTTAATTTTAACCTTAATTTTAACCTTAATTACTTTAATTAAATTTTATATTAATTATATAAAATATAAAATAAATAATGGATAAACTTATAAAATATGTTAATTTTTTATTAATTTAAAACGATATTTTAATTTTATAAAGATTTAATATAATTTAATAAATAATCGAAATAATATAAACTTAATTAATTATGATAAATAATCATTTCGTCGTTTAAAAATATTATATTAAAGTTATATAAGTTTTTTTTTTAAAAAAATAAAATAAACATTAACTATTAATTATTCTTATAATAAAATATTAATTATAAATTTATTATAATAATTTTAATATTATTATATATATCTTTAATAATATACTTTTAAGCAATAATATTTTAAACCTTTTTAAAAATTTAAAAATTAATAAAATCATTCCGAAGTTTAAATAATTAATATTAACGTTAAAAGTTTTTATTAATAAAAATTTATATAATAAAAATATAAATAATAAGATATTAATATTAAATTAAGCCTTAAAATAAATCATTATTTAAATTAATTATAATTAAATATTATTAAAATTTTTATTAAAAAATAAAAAAAGTTTTTAACAAATTATAATTATATTATAACATAATTTTAATCTTAATTCATTTTTAACTTATATATTAAAATATAATTATTAAGTTTATAATTTTAAACGATATAAAATATTAAATTAATTAATTAATTAATTTTAAATTAAATAATTAAATATTTATTTTTTAATAATTTTATAAAACTATTATTAACCTTATTATTATTTTTTAATAAAGGATTATATGATTATTATATGTTAAATATCTTATCACTTTTCTTTATTAAAATAAATAATATTAAATAAGTTATATAATATTTAAATTTACGTTAAGCTATAAATAAAATTTAAAAAATAAAGCTTTATCTTTATATTAAAATAATTTTACAAATATTAATTATAACGTTATATAACTTAAGTAAAAAAATAAATAACTTAAATATACATATTTTAATTTAAGTTACATTTTAATATAATATTTATAACTTAAATTATTTAAGGTTAAAATTAAAAGGTTTTTATAAATTATTATAAAATACTTTTATTAACTTTATTTTATAAGGTATATAATACCTTTTAAAACTCTTTCTTTTCTAAAGTTTTTAAATATTGTAAAATCTTATATTATAACGATTAAATATTTTATAAATACTTTATTAAATTTATTATTTAATATATTTTTATAAAAGGTATTATATAATTATTTAAAAATACCTCCCAGCTTTTATTTTAAATATTTCCGGTTATAAATGTCATATTAAGATATAACTTAGATTAAAATATATATAATTAAAATATTTATCTTATAATTTCAATAATATAACATTATATTTAATATTTATAAAGTTATTTAAATATAAAATTAAATAATATTTTAATAAGATAAGTTTTATTTTAATAATAAAATTTATATATTTATAAAGTTATAATTTATTATTATAAAATATATAAATGTTATATAAAAATCTTATAAAAATTAAAATATTTTTATATTAATAATATATTATATTTAATAAAGTAAAATATTTATATATTTATATATATTAATAATCGTAAAATATAAGAATATATTACTTAATATCTTAAAATAAGTAAGACGAAACGTTTTATTATATATTAAATATTCATTATTAGCATAAAAAATAATGATTTATTAATTTTATTAAATCTTTTATTTAGAAATGTTTATCTTTTATAGATAATTTTTTAAAAAGGATAATATAATTATTTTTAATTAAGATTTATATAAAGTATATATAAAGGTAAAAATAATAAATTAAAAGGTAAAATATAATTTATAATAAATAATAACATTTTAATATAGAAGTTTATTTATATAGGTATTATTATTATTTCTTTATCCCTTTTTTTTAATAATCCCTTTACTTTATTTATTCTTCCTTTAAAGAAAATCTTTTATGAATATTTTATTTAAAAGAAAGTTTTCTTTAAGTATTTTATCCTCCTTTTCTATTTATTATTATAAATTATATATTTTTTAAAAGGTATATTTCTTTTTATATTAGATTTATCAAATTTATCGGGTTTATTTATCATTAATATAATATATATAATATTTTTATACATTATAATTTTATTTAATAATCTTTTATATTTTTTATTAAACTTTTTAGGATCTTTATTTAATTTAATTAGGCTTTATTCTAATTTAAATAATAATTTTATATTTTTCTTTAAGAGTTAAAAATTAAAACCTTTAATGGATTTTTCGGATAAAGATAATCTTAATTATTTATATATTTATTATCTAAATTTTAAATATAATCTAATATTAACATTTATTTATATGAATAATGGAAGCATTATTTTTAATTTAATATATTATTTATGTTATATTATTATTAATAATTATTAACTTAATTTTAAACTTGAATAAATATCACATTAACATGATTTAATATTATCTTAATTTAATTTAATATTGTTTTAACTTAATTTAATACCATATAAAGATTTTTTAATTAAATAAACTTTACATAATAAATTTTAAAATTAACAAAATTAATAAGGATAATAAAAATAAGTTACTTTATATTAATCTTAATCCCTAAATATTAAATAAGTTTAAAAAAATGTTCCCTTAAAAATTATGGCATTTTTATACTTATTCCTCTTTAAATTTAAGAATGGAATAAATATTATTAAGATTTTATTATATAATAATATAATAAAAGAAATAAAATTATATTTTTATATATCTTAAAATTATAATAACATTCTTTATAAATTATTATATTCTATTATTTTATATATATTAATAATAATAATCATTGGTAAATTATCTTATATTTAAATATTTTCTTATAATAAACTTTAAGGATTAAGTTTTTCTTTATAATTAAATATTTAAATTATAAATGAATCTTTTAAAATATAAAAAGTTTTCATGTTATGAAAGTATGAGATATTATTATTTAATTAAATCTTTAAAATAAATAAAGATAGCTTATATAATTCTTAAAGTAATTAAAACTTAATAAGATTAAAATGACATAATTACCATTTTTATTAACTTTATAATCGATTATAATAAAAATATATTTAAATTATGTAAAAAAGTTTATAAAACCTTTAACCAAAATATAATTATCCCATTCTTATACTTTTCCTTAAATAATATATTTATATTAATTACGTATATCTAAAAGATATTAGTAAAAAATATTTTAAGATTTTTTTAAGAATTAATAAAAAAGTATTAACATTTTTAATACCGGGATTTTAATTAAATTCATAAAGAATATATTTTTACTTAATTTATATAATTTAAATTCTATACTATATATTATATCCTTTTCGAATTAATAAATATTAAAATATAAAATTATTTTATTTATTTATTTATTTTTAATAAAAATGGTAATATAGAATATAAATAATGGTTACTTTTTTACTTTAAATTCTTTAAACCATATTTAAGTTATAGTAAAACTAAACGAAAAAGGAATGATGATAATTAAAATAAAGATTATAAGTTTAAAAATGATTATATTACCGAAGATATTAATAAACATTATAATAAGATTTATAAGTTATTTTTATTTTTTGATGAAAAATTTAATTATTTTTAAAGCGGATTATTAATATTTAATATAAAAAGAAGATTTTTTTTTATATTTAAGGATATTAATATGAAAAATAAGGAATCATATAATTACTTATTAAAACGTATTTATTTTTTAAATGGTTTAATTATTATTTATTAAGTTAAATTTCTTTTTCTTAATAATTTAATTATAAAAGGTAAGTTAAATTTATATATTTTATTTAATAATTATAAAAATAATTAATTAAACAATAATAATAAATTTAATAAAGGTAATATAATTAATAAAGGTAATATAATTAATAAAGGTAATATAATTAATAAAGGTAATATAATTAATATAAATTATAAGATAATGTGATGGTATAAAATCGTTATTATTATTAAAAAATTCCTTAATGTTTTAGAATCAATGGAAATTATTTATTTATTTATTAAATATATATCGTAATTATTATGTTAATGATATATATTAATGTTAACGTATTGGTATTAATATATTATTTAATATTTACCCTTTTATGAAAAAGATGATAACGTTTTTATTATCGTTTTTAATAATTATAATATCGAAGTATATATGTGAAATGGAGCTTTTTAAACTTTTTACGTTTATAATATTTAATAAGTTAATTAAAGGAAAATATAATAATGTTATTTAGTAAGCGTTAATTAAAGAGTTAATTAATATTATGTTTTTATTATCGTTTATGAAGTTTAATCTTATTTATTATTAATATTTAAGATAGTGTTAAAGATGTTATTAATATTTTTTTTAACGTTAATTTAGTTAAAGGTTTTATAAGTGTTGATAAAGTTAATATTATTGTTTTAACCGAAGGTTTTATAAGGGTTAATTAATTTAATATTAAAGATTTAGCTGAAGGTTTTATTAATGTTAATAAGGTTAATGTTAAAGTCGGTTTAATATTTGTAAAGAGTTTTTTGATATTTTTTATAATTTTATTTTCTTTATTGGTTAATTTCTGACTTTTCTTTTTAATGTTATCGATGTTCTTTTTGATTTTCTTAATTATTTCCATTAATGCTTTATAGTTAATTTTTATTTTATGGAAACTAATTATAATAATTCTTTTAATATTATTGATAATAACGTTTATAATCTTTAATATATTTAAGCCTTTTTTAGCCGGCTTAACGTTTAAGTATATTTGTTATTAAAAAGGGGGCTTAACGATAAACTTAAAAAGTTATAATAACCATTTAAAACTTATATTAATGATATAATTTCTTAACATTTCCGGCATTATATCGAAACTTCTTTTAACGTTATCATTAATTTATAATGTTTCTAATATATTAACGTTAAATAAGTCGAAATGTATGTTATTATTTATTAAGTTTAAGTTTTAATTAATTAAATTACTTATAATAAGAATTAACTTTAACTTATCTTTTATTATTTTATATAATGATATTATGTTTAATGTTACGTTAAGATTAATTTATATTAATGTAACGATAATTATATCGGTATTAAACTAAGGTCGAATTAATGTTAATCCGATCACTTTTTTTTATTATAATTTCATATTAATGATACTTTTAACTACCTTTTTATTATTATTTTCTAATGCGTTTTCTTTAATAAACTTATAACTTTACGACGATATAAATGTCTTTTATACGTTAATGTTAACATTATTTAATTTATTTCTTAATTCCTTTAATAATACTTTTTTAATAAAGAAATTGTTAACTTAATTTAAAGTTAAGTTAATTTTGTAAATGTCGTAATTATAGTTGGTAAAGATTAAATTTGGCATACGTTTTTTAGTAACATTATCGACTTTTTTTATGGCTGCCTTTTTTAAGTTAATTTTAATAATATTGTCGTTATTAATAATGAATAATTACTTTAACTTTTTTAATAATCGGTTATTATTATTAACGTTAACGACGGGTTTTTTTATTAGTTTTAACGGTTTTATTAACGTTGAATTCCTTAATAAAGGTTTAACGTTTTATTTTAGTTAATAATAACGTTTTTATTTAAGCTTAATAAGTAAATTAATAGGTAAATTAATAGGTTAATTAATAAATTCTTCATCATTATTAATGTTACTCCATTTAATATTATAATTATTATTAAAGGGATCATTAATAAGTTTATTTTCATTATCATTAATAAAGTTATCATTATTATCATTAATAAAATTATTATTAAAGTTATTAATAATATCATTAATATTATTTTTATATTAAGGCATTTTTAATAAACTTCATAACTTTATAATGTTAAATGTTAAATAAATTAAATTTAATTAATTTAAATTTAATTTTATAATGTTAATATTAAATTAATAAAATTAATTTAATAATTTTTAAAGTATTATTTATATAATAATAATGATATGAAATTATATTAATGTAATATGTTAATATTAAAATGAAATATAAAGGAAAAAATAAGCGTATAAGAAAATAAGGTAAATATATAAGAAAAAAAAAATATATATAATATAATTATATTATAATAAAAATATAAAAATGAATATAAAATGAATTTAAGAATTTTAAGATTTATAAAATGAAAATATGTAAAGTATTTAATAATGGGAAAATCAAGGTGTTATTAATATATAATATATTTATTTCACTTATGCCATTTTTATAACTTATATATATTTATATGGTATTGAAATTATGGGATAAAAAAATGAACAATTTATGAAATGATATTTTAAAAAGAAGATTTAAGAATTTTTAACATGGTTGGAATTTAATGGAATAGGCGTAAATTAATAAAGTGGTATTTATTTTTACATTAAAATTATTAATGTAAAGTTAACTTATTAATAAAGGTTTATTAATATTTTATTGATAAAGACTTAATAAGATTTAATTAAATTTGGGATTTTCTGAAATCTTATTAATTTATGAATTTTATGAAGTTTTATTATTCTTTATTAATAATTTTACCTTAATATTGGTTTTTAAGATTTTGTTAATAATTTTAAACTTTACGTTATTATTAACCATTATTAGTTTAAACTTTAACTCTTTTACTTTTAATAAGTTTTCCTTATCGTATTTATTAATTAATTTAATGACATTTTATATTAATAATTTTCTTAAGTACCATTGATTATATATAAGTGAATAATCTTTCCATTATATTAAATATTTAAGTATTAATTTTCTAACATGGTTAATTCTTTATTTAATTAACTTCTTAATTTCGTATAACACTTAATCATTATTATCGCTTTTAATAATAACTTAACTTATTTATAATTATTATTAATTATATAAGTTTACGTTTTATAAAATCTTATATAAATATGTTATTAATATCACTTTATATATACGTCAATTTAATAATATATTAACTTTATATATAAGATCGTTAATTTATTATATAATTAATAAAGGTTTAACATATTGAATTAATTATTTTTATGGTAACTTTCCCGGTAAATTATAATCTTTATATAATTTAAAATATATAAATTCTTTTATAATAAATAAAATTAATTTATATTTATTATTATATTTAACTTTTACATTAATAATTGTAAAATTTATAATTACTTTTATTTCTTTTTAATATAATTTATATAATGTTTTAAAGTTAATTAAGTTTATTAATATATCCAATATTAATAATATTATATATAATTTAAAATTATAAATGATTTTGTTAAATGATATATTTAATATTAAAGATTTTATATTGTTTATATTATATTATAATGTTAAGATAATATTAATTTATAATTATTTTAATCTTAAGTAATAAAATCTAATAATGATTTTAACATTTTAGTTTTTTCTTTTTGATTAATTATTAATTTAAAAATGGTAATTTATTAATATCATTAATTTTATTCTTAATTATAAGAAGATTATTTACTATAACTTCGATATAAATTTCAAATTTTTATTAAAAATAAACTTTAATAATAAATTTTAATTATATATCATTAAAGTTTTAAATATTAACTCCATTTAATATATTACCTTATATTTTATATAATTAAATATTAATAAAACTTTCTTATTAAATTTATATATAATGATTATAAATGCGTTAAATTAAGTGAATTTATTTATTATTTAAAATATATTCTTTAATAATATTATTAATAGTTTAATAATAAAATCTTAAATTATTATATAATATAATATAGGAATCGAATTAATTAAGAGCAGCGCTATATGTGTTGTATGGTATTTATATTTTACCCGTGCTGTATGGGTATTGCCGGCAGAATTCGAAAAGTGGGGTTTTACCTTTAAACTTGAATAACTTTATGAATATTATTCGTATAAAGGTGTAACCTGGATAAGAAGATAAATATCTCAATTACACATATTTTGATTTAGGTTGCACTTTGGTACGATATATATAGCCCGAGTTATTAAAGGTTAAAGTAAAAAGGTATCTTATGTGGTAACCTTCTGGCTCTAAGGCTTTTTTAGGGGGCTGTTTTAGGGCTTTTTCCAGGGCTCGAGATCGCTATAAGAATCAATTTTATAGGGACTGAAACCGCCATAAGAGAGATCTTACAGGGCATGTAATCGTAAGCCCTAAAAGAGCCTTGGAATAGCCTTGGAAGAGCCCTGGAAGAGCCCTAGAGCCAGAAGGTTATTACATAAGATACCTTTTTACTTTAACCTTTAATAACTCGGGTTATATATATCGTACCAAAGTGCAACCTGGATTAAAATGTGCGTAATTAAGATACCTTTTAAATGATATTAATTATATAAGATGTATCCAGATATTCGTAAAGTTATTATTAATTAAATCAAGATGGTTCGTTTTAATGGGGGAAGGCAGTGAGGCGGTGACCATATAGCACGGCGGACTTTCGAGTATTATACAGCACATGTAGCGCTGCTCTTAATTAACATTAATTCTCCTAATTATTTTAAATGATTTATTCGATTTTTTTAACATTTTAAATACCATTCCATATATTATTATATTTTTTTAAAAGATTTTAAATTAACACATTATTAAGTTTTTAAGTTATTTTTTTTAATTTAAAATAATGTTTTTTATCATAAGTAAATTCTAAGAGTTTTTTAACACATATAAATGATATTATGAATTTATATTTCCTTATATTTTTAACATAATATAATAAACCTTTTATTAATTTATATTTATATTATTTCGTAATGTCCTTCTTTTCCTCTTTTATTACTTATAAAATTTCTTTTAATTTCTTTAATTACTTATCACCATTATATCTTTTAATGACTTTCCTTCTAAAATTATTATCCATAACCATTTCAGTGACCAAGTAATTAAAATCGTCAACCACATTATCAAACGTAAACTTTTAAGTGTCATTTTTTTTTACAATGTCCTCTATTATATCGTTTATAAACAATCGTGATAAAGCGTTAAATACCAAATTTTTCTTACCTAATATATAATAAACGTTAAGATTAAACTAAAATAAATATATAAATATAATCATTAATTTATTATTTATCTTATTAACATTAGTTATCCTTAATAACATTTAATTAACAATTTCTTTTATCGTTTTATAATTTATTAAAATTATAATCTTTTTTATATAAAATTAAAGTTAGATATAATATTATTAACAAATCTAAATTAAATAAATTACCTTAAGTTTTATAACTTTATATCTTTTCTCAACTTTAATTAAAACTTTTAATAAGAAAATAATCGATTTAATTTTATTAATAAGTACGTTTTTTCCATCCCATTTAATATTTAAATGGAAAATTATAACACTAAAACCTCATTATTTAAAGGCGTTAATTTTTAAAAAAATAACATTATTATAATCCCAATAAATAAGATTTATCAAATTTATTAACTCTTTTTAAAAAATTTTAAAAAATTCCCTCTTTTATTTAATTAATTTAAAATAACTTTAACCAATATATTTATACCTTACTATTACTATCGATAATATTTCCTTTTTCTCTTTCCCTTTTATTAACATCTTTATTTTACATTTTTACAATAATAAAACCTTTTATTAATATTAAAGGATATATTTCCTTAAGAATATTATCATACCTATGTATATTTTAAAGTTAATTAATATTATTAATATTTTAATTTTCTTCAATGTTTTAATTTAATCTTTAATAATCGAAACACCTTTATTATTAATTATGAAACTTAATAACTTAATAAAATTATATCTTATAAATAATTTCTTTATTAATAAAATAAATCCAACTTTATCATACATTTTAAAAACTTTATTAAAATGTCTTAAATGGGTTTTTATTATATCATTATACACAACTATATTATCAATATAAACTTTAATAAAGTTTTCATAATGCTTTAATTTTTAATTTATAAATCTTTATTTATATATCGGTAAATTTTTAAAACTTATTAAATATATTTTTAAAATTTCTAAACCTTTTAATGATATAATTATTATTTAATCATAATGATATTAAGCCATCGATAATTGATGAAAAAATATAAATCCATTAATAATGTTAAAAAATTTCTTACCTTTTATTTAAAATATAATATCTTTTTATTACGATAAAAGGTAATTATTTAATAAAATATATTTATTTAATAATCTTAAATCGATAATAATTTTACCTTTATATTTACCATTTATAATATATCAAATAATAAAATATAAACAATTAAATGATATTAACTTTTTCATTTAATCCATTTTACCTTAATTATATAATTTATTAAAGATTTTATTAAGAAATTTCTTATTTTATATATTTAATGGATATATTTAATTAGTTTTATAATATTTTTATTAATTATTTACCAATTTTATAGTTATTTTTTCTGATTTTAACATTTTAATGATACTTTTATTTTTTTAAATATCATATCTTTTAATAAGTTTAATAAAATCTTTATTAAAATTTAAGTTAATGTTATAATAATACACGTTATTTTTTAATAACACTTCCGATATATTATTAGGTTTTAACGTGCTTAAAAACGGGGTTTATAAATTATAAAAACCTCTTTTTTACGAGAAGATTTTTTATACGTTTTTAAATATTTTGTCGCTTAATTTTAAAGTTTTATCGATGGCATTATTTATATTAAACTTTATAATTAAGAATTTTCTTTAAATTTTTTTATTGTTAATGTTAATATATCTTATAATTTAAGCTATATTTGCCTTTTCTTAAATTGTTATGAAGTAACTTTAAACTTTAATTTCATTAATGAAATTTAACTTTACTTTTCGGTTAATAATAATTTTATTATTTATGTTATTAAGGAAAGTTATACTTTTTAATATTGATACGTTATAAATATTATATATCGCGCCGGGAAAATTAGCTTAAAATTGGAAATCTTTTCTTATTAAAAAATTTACATATTTTATCATTATTAACAATATAATATAAGCGGGAATAATTGTATGGCTTATATATAATACTTTCCGTTATATTATTCCTTTAACTTTTATAAAATTAATATAAATTTTAACTTTTAAATATAATGTCATTATCATTATAATCTTAAAATAATTTAATATAACGCCATGGTTAATATAAAATTTATTATTAAATAATAAATAAAATTTTAAGTTATTATTATATATCCATGCTTCAATTTTTACTTAAATTAAAACTTTTAATCTATGTTTTATTATTAATATATTAAGATAAAATTTTACTTTATTTATTATTTAAATTTCTCTTATAATTCCTTTAATTATTATTAATTTTTCTATTTTAATAATATTAAAATTGGTGATAAAATTCTCGAGCTATTTACGATTTATCATGCGATTTAATGCTCTTAAATTAACATAAATGGTTAACTTTTCGCCATCATTATTAATAATATCAATTTATAAATATGAATGCTTTTTTAATCGATTTATTCTAAATTAAAGTTTAACTTTTACATTAATAATCGCTAATCCGTTAATAAATCTAATATGGTATACTTTTCCGCTTATGTTATCATTATCATTAATATTAAACAATTCCTCAAATATTTCCCATAATAACCTTTTTTCTTACGCTTATATAAAATGTTTATTAATAATTTTTTCAACGGAAAGTTATTAATATTCCAAGCTTATTATCGATAATTCATCTAATATATTAAACTTAATAACTTTCTTTACCACCGGCTTAATTTTAAATGGTTTTAATTTTAAACATTTATTAATATATATATACTTAAAATAATTTAAGCGAATATTGAAAACTTTATCGCATTTTTGATAAATCCTTTTCTTTTTATTATTATTATCGATAATAAGGTTTACATTTTTACGTTTTATAATAAAATATATAAAATAGTTAAAATCATGTTCTAATTATTCTAAATTTAACTTATATTTATCCGTTATAAAATAATCGTTATTAATTAATTTTATTTCTTCTTACTTTTTATTCTTATTATTAAATTCGATAAATATTTTATTATTTAAATAATCATTACTTTTACCTCCTTTTTTAATTTATTAATATTAATAACGTTTGTAGATTAGTTATTATTATTAATCATAATCTTTATCTTTATTATAATTAAATGGTTTACCTTTATATTTATCACGTGTATATTAAAGTTTATCGCCTCGACGTTTATTATAATATTAATCATCTTAACGGTTATTATCCTTAAAATGATAATTATCCTTTCGGTTATATATATGATTATATATATAATAATCTTAATTATTTTTATCTTATTAATATCTATTAATTATAATTTAATGGTAATGATTAAAATAATTATTAACGTTATTAATATCTTTATCTTTATTAACTTATCCTTTTATATAATTTAATAAGAACTTTGGGTTTTACTTTTTAATTAAGCTTTTAATAATTTAGTTATTAATAAATTAAGGAGGTTATGATAAATCTTTATTTTTAATTATAATAAAATATTAATATTAAATAAAGTTATGCTTGTTAAAGTAAATAATATATTCGTTAAGTTTAATATTATAACTTAAAAACGTTATTAAAATCTGAAATGTTAAGTTAAATTTATTATAAATTTAATTAATATATTAAATTAGTTAATTTATTTATAACGAATAATAATTATGGATAATTTTTAAAGCTTAAGATTAAAAGTTAAACTTTTTTAAAGCGTTGTTTTATTTTTATTTAACTTTTTTAAAGTTTTTTATTACTTTTGTTTTAAATATCTTAAATTATATGAATAAGTTTACGAAATGGTAATTAAGGTTTTTATATATTTTATCTTTTTGTTTTATTAATTATGTTGTTTATTAAAGATTGGTATTACTTCGATATATTTATGGTAATTTACCACGAATAATATTAATACGAGCGGGGATTCTTATTACGTTATAAATAATGTTAATGAAAATGTATATATTACGTTAAATTATAACTTTATTATAAGATTTTCGTTCCGGCATATTTTCGATTTTATCCTTATCTTTTATTAACTTAAATAAGTTGATATAATTAAATTCTTAACCGTTTAAAATAATTTAACGTTTAATCGTTTATTAAAAAATTTATTAATTATTACGCCATTTATTAATGATATTATTAATAATAATATTAACCGGTTTATTATAAATTTAATCGAATGTTAATCCGATTACGGCCATTAATTTAATGATATATTATTATGCTTTAAAATTAACATTAACATTATATTTATTACGGTTATTATCGCTATGTTTACTATTATTATTACAATTATTATCGTTATTATAATCATTATCATTATTATAATTTTATCCATTATCGCCATTATAATTATTATCGTTATTATGGCTATTTTAACCATTATTATTATTGCCGTTATTATTTTTACCGGTAATAATTTAACGGGTTTATATGGTAATAAAGATAATTATTTGGTTTTTAAATTAATAAATATATTCTTAAAACGTTTCGCATTTAACGTTAACCATTATTATTAATAATAGCTTAATTAAACTTATCGATAATGGAATTATATAAGTTAATTTTAAAGTAAGTTTTATCGTTAATAATTTAAAAGAAATTAATCGATTTAATATTTTTAATATAATAAAAGGTTTTATAATTAATAAATATCGAGAAATTATAAAGTTAAAAGCTTAAAATATAAACGTCAAAACTTAAATTATTATAAATTTTAAAATTAATCTTTATTAAAATCTCTTTATTAAAATAGCTATAATAATTAACATAAGATTAATAATTATACGGTAGAAGATTTTTAACGTCGATACTTAAATAAAAGAAAATTTAATTTTCGTTATTAAACGTGATAATAATTTAACATGTAATTATTTAACTTACGGAAATTAATATGTTAATTTAAGTGATATTTATATTATTTCGGGGGGTATCGTTAAAGTTAATAAAAAATCTTTTAGCGATGATAATATTAATTTTATTAATAATGGTTTAAGTATCGGTATAAATAGCTTTGACGATATTTAAGATGTTAATTTATCTTATGTTTTTATTATCGTTATAAGTTGTGTAATTATTTAACTTATGATTAATTAATTGTTTTATCCCTGTTTAGGTTTAATTAACGGAGCCTTTAAGTTTAATAACAAATTTTTAACTTTAATCGGTAAAACTTCCGGCTATATTAAGTTTAAAAACTTAATAATAAACTTAAAAAAATTCAGAAACTTTTAACCATTAAATACTTAAACGATATTATAAGTGAAATTACTTTTTAATAAATTCTTAATATATTTGCCTTAATTTACCATTAACGATAATTAAAACTTCGATTATTTTAAAATAATAACATAAATTAAAACTCGTTTAATATTAACTTATTTACATTTTTATAAATATTTAACTTTAAAATTCATGTTAATGAAACTTATAATCTCTAATATTAATTCTTCCTTTAATAACATAAGTAAAAATAAAGGTATGATAATAAATTTACGGTGGGAACTTAATTAAATAATTAACGATTATATTTTAACGTTTAATTATCGTTAATAAAAGGATATAATAATAATAATGATAAGCAGTGAAAATTTTTATCCTTAATAAACTTAAAATTATTAAAACATTATTATATTTATAATGTTAAACCAATTATATTTATAAGAACTTAAAACATAACTTAAACTTTAAAACATAAGATAATTATCTTTTATTTTTTCGAATAAAAAATGAAGATATTTTAAAATTTAATAAAATAAAGTTAAATAAGTTATAAAGAATTACATATAACGTTAAATAACTTAAAAATATATCAAAATGTTTAGAAAATTAAAGATAATATATAGTTCGAATATAAGCATAAATAAGATATAAGTAAAAGTAAAGTATAATAAACTTCGTTCCAAGTTTATCCATTACGCTTAAAACGTTAAATCGCCTTAATTATACTTTAATAAAAAAGAAACGAAGTAAGTAATAAATTATATTAATAAAACAATTCCTAATAATCGTTTATTAAAAATGGATATTATATTAAACGCTTTTCGACGGGTAAAATAAAACTATTAATTATAAAATAATATAATGATATAAAATCGTTATTATTATTAAAAGATTCTTTGATATTTTGGAATTAATAAAAATTATTTATTTATTTATTAAATATATATTATAATTATCATATTAATGATATACATTAATGTTAACATATCGGTGTTAATACATCGCTTAATATAAATATTAATAATGGTAAAAATGATATAAATAAAGTTATTTAAAATTATGGTAAAACCATATTTATAATTATATTTAATAATTCTAAGAATATCCCAAATATTATAAATTATTTTATTTATTATAAACTTATTATATAAAATGATTTAATTAATATAAAGCATTTTTTATAATTTATATATTAAAGTATTAAATATTTTATTAAAAAGTATGATTATTTATTATTATTTTTTTATTATTCTTTTTTATTAATTTAAAATATTAAGTTTAATGGTTAAAAATCTGGTATTTATAATTAATATTCTAGTATAATATAAGTATATAATTAATTATATTATTTATTATTTATTAAAATAAAAATTAAGTAATTTTTTTTAACGATATTAAATCTTATAATAAATTTATATAAAAAAATATTAAAAAAAAAGTTTTATTTATATATGTTATAAAATATTTTATAATTTTATAAATGCTTTAATTATTAATTAATTAATATTAGTTTTATAATAAAAAGATGTTTTAAATATTAATATTTTTATAAAAGATATGGTAATGTGAGAAATATGGTAAAGGGATGTTTAATGTGTTAAAATATTTTTATAAAGGTTGGAATTAGGTAATAAATAATGGGAAAAGATAAAATAAAAGGTATTTAAAAGATTATTATTTAGTAATATATTATCTTTTTATATTTAAGGAAAAAGAAGATAAAAGGTTTTATTTTATTTTAAAAGGTTAAAAAAGTGGCGCATTATAAATTAATGGTTTATAAATTTAAAATTTCTACCTTTAACTTATAATTATTTATCTTATCGATAATATTTACCATTATATTATTTATATTCTTTTATTATTTTTATTATCTTTTTATTAATATCTTATTTATTATAAGTTTTTAAAATAAAAGTTATTATATATTATATATTTTAAATAAAATAAATAATTAGCTTAATAAGAAAGACTTAATGTTTAATTTTATTAATTAATCTTATGGAAATATTATTAAATTTAAGGTAAATTTAACTTAAATAATAATATATTTATTTTAAATCTCGAAAACTTTATTAACGCTTTAAAACATTTTAAATTTCCGGTTATATATAATATTATTGTTTATTTATTTTAAATAAACATTATCACTTAGATATAACTTTTATTTAAAATTTTAAAGTATTTAAGATGTGTATAAACAAGTTAAAATAATGTTTATTTATAAAGAAAAGATTTAAAATAATACCTAATATTTTAAAGTAATTATTATTGGATATTAATTTAAGATGGTTAATGAAATTATTTAATAAAGTGATTAAACATTGATTTTAAAAATATAATAATTAAGGTGGTTTAGGAAAAAGATAAATCATATAAAAAAGGGAAAATGATTAATAAATAAATATAATAAAAATAAATATTTATATAATCTTTATTATTAATAAAATAAAATATCATTAAAACATACTTTAATATATATAAAATAGATAAAATATATCCTTTAATTTATCCTTTCCCTTCATATTTATTAATTTTAATAATTTATATCATAAATTTATATATATAAATATCTTCATTTTAAGTTATATTTACATATTTTCCCCTTAATTTAATGTTATTTATTTATTTCTTAATTATAAATAACTTAAATAAGATGAATTAACTTATTAACTTCTTTAATTAAACTTTAATAAAAAAATATCATACTTTATATTTAATAAAATATAATATATCTTTTAATATTATATTAATATTTATTAATTAATTTTACCTTTATATACATTTCTAACATTTAATTAGTAAATTTAAGATTAATTCATATGTTATATAAAATAATTATATATAATATTTTTTTCTTTCTAATAATATAACCTTAAATCTTTTATAAAGTTTCAAAAAGTATAAAGATAAATAAATAATTACTTTAAGAAATATTTACATCAAAAAATACCCACACTAAAAAATACCTATATATTTTTTTAAAGTTTTTAATATTTTAATATATATTAATAATTACGTTTAAAATATATTAACTCCTTTTCTAAATAATTAATTTAAATTTTATTAATTTAGATATATTAAAAAAAGTTTTACTCCTTTAATAAAATTCTTATTAATATTTATAATATTTATTTATTTATAAGTGTTTCTTTGTTTATTAATTTTTATTATAGATTTATATAACTTTTAAAAATCTTAACCATGTTTAAACAGTTTATAATATATTCGAAAAGATTAAACTAGTCTCGGTTAAATCTTATTAAAAATGTTAATTCTTAAAAATAAAAAGTTAATTTCTTTAAATCGAATTAATTTAAATTTAACTTTAAACGTAACATTATCTTTTAAAGATAAGAAATTAACTTCCTTAAGTTAAATGATAAAACCTTAAATTTTATACCTAAATTAATTATTAATAACTTAGGTTTTAATTAAAGTTTAATAAGTTATTTTAATTAAGATGTGATTAAATAAAGTTATTTCTTAGTTTGAT
Source organism: Hypoxylon sp. FL1857 (assembly GCA_022578955.1). Taxonomy (NCBI): domain Eukaryota; kingdom Fungi; phylum Ascomycota; class Sordariomycetes; order Xylariales; family Hypoxylaceae; genus Hypoxylon; species Hypoxylon sp. FL1857. Next base: position 865,354 of record MU400371.1, on the reverse strand, counting down.
TTAAATCACTTATTTATAAATCTTTTCTTAAAGATAATAATAATAAGCTAAATTTAATAAATAATATAAACTTTAATTAATACTTAACTTAAGTTTTAATTAAGGTGAAAAAATATATATGAATAATATTATTAATTTAATGATTAATAATCCAAATATATAAATATATATGTTATTATATTTTATTAATTAAAAAAGTTAATTAATAATATCTTTAACTTAAAGTTAAATAAATTATTTCTTTAAATAAATATTATTAAAATCAAATATATTAATATTAAGAAATTAAGTTTATACTTTTACCCATTTTTAATCATAAAGATAAATTTAAGTTAACCTTTTTTTAATTTAATCTTTAATAAATCTTAACCATATATATAATAATAATTAATATTATCTTACCTCCGGAATATACTTATAAAAATTATTAATTAAATAAAAATATATTTTAACATTATATCATTTTATTAAATTATTTAAATGATACTTATATTATATACCATTATAATAATAAAGGTTATAAATATTCTTATAAATTTAATATATTAAACGTTAATCTTCATATTATTAATTAAGATATAAGTAACATTTTAACTTTTATAAATATGAAAAAATATATTAAGGTTACCATAATAATTAAAGAACAATAACAACATATATTTAATACTTTATTTAAAACTATAAATAATATTAAAAGTTGTTTATTAATATTTATAAATTAAATTAAAGATTTAAAGCGTTAAATTTATTCATAATTTTATAATATCATTTTATTATTCATTATATTAATATAAAATGATTATTTATTAATTGAAATATTTAAATACTTAAATATTTATTATTACTTAAAACTTAAAATAATAGATTAAATTAACTTATCCTTATAATTTCTTTAATATTTCCTTTATATTTATTAATTATCATTTTATTATATTATATAATATTTATTATATTATTTTATTATTAATTAAAGGTTAAAAACTTAATTATTATCTATTTATAGGTCTTTAATTATATTTATTTAAATAAGTTAATATAATGGTTATTAATGGTTATTATATATATGACTTAATATTTTTAAAATTTAAAATATTTTAATCTTTTTACCTTTTTATAAAACTATAAAAGGTTTTTCATTAATGGTTATATCAGTTATTTACAAATTTTAAGCCTTTTAATAAGTTATAAAATTATTCTTACCTTTTAATTTAGTAAGTAATTAGTTAACTTTCCATTTTCGAAATATATTAAATAATAGTAAACATGTAAAAGGAGGTGGTAAAGGAGATAATTTATTTAATATCATTAAAGCATTATTATTATTAAGCGTTAAAATAAATGTTAAAAGATTCCTAATTTTAATATGTGAAAGAGAATTATTTATATGATTTCCTTATATATTTAACGGTTTATATATTTATAAAAAGACGTTATTTTATCTTATAAAAAGAGTAATTATGATTTTAAGTGTAAATATATTTCTACCTTTAAGTTTAAATAGAATAACGGTTTATTTCTTTTATATATTCTTTTTAATTTATTTAATTTAACTTTAACCATTAAAAAAAGTGGTAAATTTTTCTCGTTATATTATTAACTTTAAGCCATTAATTATATTTGGTTTTTTTTTAATAATTATGGCTTAATTATTTTCCTATATTAACTTTATGGGATTGTGATTTTCTAATTTTTTTAATTTACGGGATAAGAAAAACCACTTTTCTTTTTTAATGATAATTATAATATTTGGAAATTCATTTAATTTAAAAATAAAGTTAATAATCTTCTTTAATGGAATATATATGTTAGGTTTAACATTTTTTTATAAAGCATTAATAATTAAGTTAATAAAATAAGTTTTAATAAAGTTTATTATTTTATTTTATGCTCGGATATAAATTTATATCATGTTATTTAAGTTATTATTTAACTTTTTAACCCATCCTTTTATTAATTTAATTATATTAAAAAAAGATGAGATGGGTTTTACCATAAGTTAACGTTATATTATATATTTTTATTCATTTTCTTTAGGAGATAAATTATTATTTAATTTTTCTACTTGTTTATATATTAATATAATTAGCATAAAAAGGGGGAAAAGAAGAAAGCTTTCTTAATTTAAACTTATTCCAACTATTCTTTCTCATTATTATTTAAGAATAAGTTATCCTTTTCTTTAATTTAATCCTTATTTAATATAATAAGATAAAATAATCAAAAACCGCTTAAATAATAAACCTTTCCAAAATATTTCCATTTATTCTTATTAATAAAGAAATGTTTATCATTTTCTTCTTTATCCCATACCTTAACTAATATAATTAAAATTAAAATAAGTTTAACTTTAAGTTTTCTAACTAAAAATAAAACTTATTTTCAATATATGATTATATAAACGATATAAACCTTATATTTAATGATATTTTTAAAGAATTTTTAAAGTATTATCTCCTTATTAAATAAAGAACTTATCATTATATTATTATAATCCTTAAGTTATACTACTTTAATTTTAAATGTTTAAATTATCTTTAAATAAAAAATAAATTTTATATAAAATTTAACTTATATATAAATTAATAATTTATTAAGCTTATATTTTAAAACAATATCCTTTTTAAGCTAATTATTTAACATATAAAAAATATACTTTATTATATAAAGGATCATAATATTAATAACCCTTAAAATATAAATATTAAATTAATTTTTTAATTTAATTCTCATTAAATTTATATTATATAAGCTCCATTATTAATATTAATATAACCTCCTTACCTTTTCCATTTTCATAATATTAATAAGAATATATATAAATTTATAACTTAATTATCACATTATTTTAAATGTAATATAAATTTTTTACCGTTTATTATTTAACATTTATCTTTTTTACCTTTTTATAATTAACTAATATATTATTAATAATAATATTAATGTTAATTAATAAAACGTTATTAAGTATAAATAATAATATATACTTAACTTTATTACTTTAAGCGGAATTAATAAGAGATTATATATATTAAAACCCATTTTAACTTATATAATAAATAACTTTTATATTATAATATATAATAAATGAAAGTTTTAAAAGAAGTTAAAGGGGCTTTTAAAGATATTATAAAGATTTTTAAGGATGTTAAAAAAAGCTTTAAAGATGTTATAAAAAGTTTTAAAGATATAATAAGTTATTTACATTATTATATTCTTCTTTCCATTTATTAATAATAATTATATAAAAAGGTAAACAATAAAAAGAATAAATAATGTAATTTACTTTATTATTAAATTAAATAATTTTCTTATAAAATAAATTATTTTTATTTTTATATATATTAAGTAATGTTTATTCATCATTTTTTTTATATACGTCACGATAAACCATCTTAAAATGATTAAAAAGATAGATAATAAATAATAGAAATAAAGTTAATATGAATGATATTAATCGAAAAAGAAAGGTAATAAAAAAGGAATTTTTATAATAAAAGTTTTAAAGTAAATTATATATTAAATGATTTAAATAATTTATTTAAAAAATCGATAAGGTAAGTATTAAATATTATAAAATAAAATCTTATTATAAAATAAAACTTAAAAAAACTTTAATTCCTTTTATTCCATTCTTAAATTAATATTATATAAGTAATGTTAAGAAGGCATTATGAAATATACTTTTAACGATTTTATTAAATATAATTACCAATTAATTTATTATATTTACCTTATTATGAAAAGTTTCATAAAGTTAATATTACCGGTTATTTATATTTTAATAAAGAATATAAGTAATTATAATATAAGAATGGATAGCCGATAAGATTTAATAAGATTTAATAACACCTTATATAAAAGGTTAATTAATATTAAAAAAGGCGTTTAAAAGGTTAAACCTTACCAATTTATTTACTTAAATAAATAAATAGAATTAATTAATGAAAATGTTATATATTATATTAAGATGGTTTTAATAAAACTTTCATTATATAATTTACTTAAGAACATTATATTATATGTTTTTTTTTTATTTATTAAAAGTTTTAAATAAGGCATATAAAAGATTAAGAATAATAAGTTAGTGAAAGAATTATTTCACTTAAATTCCTTAAAAAATAAATAATAAATAAAATCAATTAAACTTTTTAAATAATTCAGTTTAACTTTCGATAAAGTTAAAGAATGATTATAATTATTTTTTTATAGTTAAGGAATTTATAAAGAATATTTTAATTTAATTTAAAAGAACCTTTAACTTTTTTAAGTATATATTTAAATAAGTAAATATATAAAATAATGGTAATAATATATCTTTAATGTTTATCATAAATATCTTTAATATTTATCATAAATATCTTTATTTTATTATATAAATCATAAATCATATTATTAAGTTTAATTAAGTTAAAGATTAAAGTTGATAAATTAATTAATAAGGTAATTATGGTTAATATTATATGTTTAATTAAATTTCTTTTTTTTCTTTATTTAAGATAAATTATTTCTTCTTATTTATAAAAGTAAAATCTTAAAATCTTTGTTAAGGATATTCGTTACCATAAAGTTAACCTTATTTCCACAAATTTATATATATTAATAAGCTTTTTTAATAAACTTATAACTACTCATTAAGCAATTAAAAATATACTCTTTATTTAAATTTAAATATCCTTATAATTAAGCCAATAACCTTATCATATTATTTATAATATAACCTTGTTAATTACTTTATAATCCATAACATTTAATACCTATTATTATATTTAAACCAGCCTTTTTATTTCTTTCATTATTGATGGATCATTACCACGACGGGAAGAAATTAAATATGGAATTATTATAAGTTAATTATATCTTTTAATATCTTATTTTAAGTAACATTAATATCTTTTATATGGCTAAAAGATTAAAACCATGCATAAGAAAAATTATAACGATTTATATCATAAGTTAATTATATCTTTTAATACCTTACTTTAAATAACGTTAATATCTTTTATATAATTAAAAAATTAAAAGAAATTTACAAAAATCAATATAATTAAAACCAAATATACTAACCTTTTTAATAAACTTATTAACGAATGATAATATAGCTATGAAAGAGCCTTTTTTATAACCTTAAGAATATTTACTTATAACTTTAGAAAGAACTTTTTAAAAGCCTTAGAAAAAGCCCCTTAAAGGTTTTAAAAAGAGCCTTTTAAAAATCTTAAAAAGAGCTTCTTAAGAGCCTTGGAAAAAGCTTTTTAAAAACCTTGGAAATTATTCTTAAAGTTATTAAAACTTTTAAACATCTTTGCGAAATTAAACTACAACCTTGAAAAACCCTTTTTAAAGCTATTAAAAAACCTTTAATAAGGTTATTAAAAAGCCTTTTAATAAAGTTTATAATAACCCAATTATAAAATATCTAAAGGTAATTAAGATAACTTTATTAAGTTTCGATAATTAAGATAAAAGAGAATAATTTCTATTAAGTTAAGTTTATTTTTAATTACTTATAATAATAACCATAATTTTTAAAAAAGTATAATAAAGAACTTTTATAAAATATCGAAACATTAATTAAATGATAACTTGTTAATAATTATGGTTATATTATTCATCTCAAAGATTAACCTAAATAACTTATATAAAAACTTATTACCAATTAAGCTTTTAAAAAATTCTAAGAAAGAATTCGATAAATCATCATTAAAGTTAAAAAAGATAAGATTTTCGATTAACTTTAAAACTTAAAACTTAATAAAACCCTAAAAATTTAAAAACCTTTTATAAATTTCATAAATTTAACTTCATAAAATCTTAACGAATTGTTGATAAAAATTAATAACCTTATAAACCTTATAAAAGATCTAAAAAGTAAAGGTAATAAAGATAATGAAAATAAATTGGATATTAATAATAACGTTAATAAGGATAATAAGGAAAATAATTTCGTAAAGGGAAATTAAAAAACCTTATAAAAAACCTTTAATAAAGATAAAAGCTTATTTAAAAAAAGGTTACTCCTTATTAATGAAAAGTTTTACTTTATAAATGAGGAAATAAATGTATAAATTAAATAAGAAATCTATTTTTAAACCTTAAATTTCAGAAAATAAGGTTAATAAACTTAACATTAAATTAATCATAACAATTTTAGCTTGGAATAAGAAATCATGATGTTATAACGACTTATTAATAATAAATAATCACTTATTAACTTTAACTAATATATCATCATTAAGGATATAAATAATATCAACGGTAATTACGATAATTTTAATGTTAAAACTATTTATGATAAAAAGATTCTTAACTTTAAAACTTTAACGTTAAAAAACATTAATATCTTTATAATAATAATGATAATATTATTTAGCTTTAAAGATAAAAGCATATAACCATTTGTTAAAGCTTGAAAAGAGTTTAATAAAGTTAATGAAGAAAAGTTATTAAAGCTTAATAATTAAAGGTTTATATTAACCTTATTAAAAAGGTTAATTATATTAAAAAACCATCTTCGTAAAGTTATAATAACCTTTATTTTATAAATCTCAACCATGTTAAGCTTTATAATAGATAATATTATAATTTAATCTAAATAAAAAATTTCTAATATAAATATTTTTCATTTTAAATTAAGGTTTAATATTAAAAAAAAAGGATAATAACGTAAAAGTAAGATTAATCATTATAACGACCTAAATATATAGATTTAATAACTCGAAAAAGTTATAAGAAATAATAACGAATGTAAAAAAGTTATATTTAATAACCTTTATTTATTTTTTAACGGAAATGTTTTAAATTAATAATAGGTTTATTTTTCAACGAAAGAAAAAATAACCTTAAAAAATAACCTTAATAACCTTAAAAATAATATATTTAATAAATATGATATTAAACATAATGATATTGTTAAATAATTTAAAACTACTTGGTATATTTTTAATAATATTAAAAAAGGTAATTCTTTAAAAAAGTTCGTTAATAATATATTTCGATATGTTATAATTTAAAGAGATAAATAAAACCATTAAAAGTTTATATGTTTATACCATGTATTATTGTTAACTTTATAAAAATTAATTCCAACTTTTAACGAAAAGTTAAAATTAATAACTTAACTTAATTTCGCCATAAAGAAAGAAAAAACTTTATGATTAAAATTAAGGAGCTTTATAAAGGGTAATATAACTTTATAAACCAACCATAATATAAGGTACTTTAATAATAACTCGTATAACGGAAAAGAAACATATTAGTTAAATAATCGAAACTTAAAACCTTTTCGAAATAAAAACTATCGCGACGATAAACGTAATTAACAACTTTCGTAAATTAATCGTACCAAATTTTAACCATTTAACCAATAACCATCTTTTAATAGAAATAATAATAAGAACTTATTTAAACTTACGTATAAAAACGCTAAATCTATTCTTTAAAACTTTAATGGAAAAGGATAAATAAGATTTAATAACCGATATAATCATTGTTTTATTAAATATTAACATTATAAAAAAAGGTTATCGTTAAGGAATGACATTTTTACGTATCATGCTAACAAAATTATATAAGAATATAAAGATGACGTTTAAAAATTAATTGAATAACTTGTTGTTAAAAGTTATATATTAATTTCGGAAAGAAAAATAAAGGTCGAAACAAACGGAAAAATAAGCTTTATTTATAAAAAAAAAGAAGATTTTAATAATTCTTACTTCATATATTTAATAAAGATAAAAGATGAAAAGGAATATTAATTAAATCCGTTAATAACTTTATTATTAAAGGTTATAACTTTTTATATAATAATATATAAAAGCTTGTTAAGCTTAATTTATATATATTATAAAGTTTTTTTCTTTATAAAAACAACCTTATAAAAGCATAAAAATATAAAAAAGTATTAATAACGAATAAAATAAGTTTTAATTATTAAATTTAAAGTAAATCCTTAATATTATCCCATAGAAATATAATTAATAAAAGGATAAATAATCGAAACTAACCTTACTCTAAAATAAAAATTTAAAAATCTTAAAAAGAAAACCTTATATCTTAAAATCGATATTAAATTTAACTTAAACATTTTTAACGTTCATGTATACATGGATATAAGGAGTTTTAACGTTATAATCGACCGCGAATGGGTTAAGAATTAAGTAAAAAACCTTATTTTTATAAAAATCAACCTAATATCGTTAAAAAGGATATAATCTCAAACGTTAATTAACATTTAAATTAAATTTGATTTTTATATTAAAGGCTTAATTAACAATATGGAAATTTATAACTATTTTTAGATTATTACCTTCATCTTTAATAACTTAAAGCTTAAAATATTAATAAAGATAAATTTCATAACTAAACATAATATAAAACTTAACTTTACGTAAAGCAATTATTTATTTAAATTAATCTTTAATATGGAAATTAAAGGAAAATTAAATAATTTATTTAAAACATTTATTACTTTTAAGAAAATCATGGCAATTAAAATGATAATTATACTTACGATAAAAAAAACTTTAATATAAGTTAATTATGTAAACTTATTAAAACTTTTAAATCGAGCCGATAAATTAACGTAATTATACTATTTTAACGTAAAACATAAAGCTATTTTTAACGTTATAATAGATAAGTTTACAGTTAAAAAAATCTTAATTAATAATAATAAACTTTGGTTTATAATAATATAAAAAGATTAAAAATTAAAGCATATATAATTTTATCCGAATAACATATAAGCTTAATTAATTAATTAAGAAAACTTTAAAAGTTATTAACATAAAGATATAAATTAAAAGGAATAAAATAACTTTATAAATATCCGAGGAAATAAAAACCGATAAAAATACCACAAATATTATAATGAAACACCGCCCATAATAAAGTTTATAAAAGATAAAAATAACTTACCTTTTATTAAAGGAAATAAAGATAAAAAGTTAAAACATTTCAAACTTAACTTTTACATTCTTTTTTACGGAATTAATAAACTTAAGGATATTTTTATTATTAAGTCGAAAACAAAGGTGTTTATTAATGCCTTTAAACTTAATATAATTAAAAAAGTCAAGACGCTCATAAATAAATATAATGTTTTTCATGATAAAGATATAATACTTATGCTTAAAAATGAAAAAATACATATCAACCTTATTAATAATTAATAATAACAATTTAAACCAATTAAAAATTACCTTTTAAAGATAAAAAACCGCTTTTTCTTTAATAAAGTTAACAATAATTTATATATATAAGAAAAGATATCATATGAAACTTAACCAACGCTTATAACTTACCTTATATTCATTATATAAAAACAAGCCGGGAACGAAGAAAAAAAATATATTATTATAAATTTAAAACCTTTAAACCGGATCATTATCCTTAACATATATCTTTTACTTAACTAAAAAAATATTATAAGAGATATAATTAAACACCATTATTTTACGTTAATAAACATGTTTAATTTTTTTTTTCAATTACCCATTAAGAAAAAATATAATAACCGAATAATTATTATAAACCATAAAGGTTTAAAACATTCGCATATAGCTTTAATAAGATTTAAAAATTCGTTAACATTCGCATAATGTTTCATAAATAAGCTTTTTAAAAACTTTAGTTTTATTAAAATATATATTAACGATATTATCATTTTTAATAAGATTATTAAAGAACATTTAAATCATTTAAAATAAATATTAAAAATACTTAACAAAGTTTATATTTATATTAACCTTTTAAAAATCTTTTACCATATACTTTATAATATAACTTTTAAAATATATCGTTAATAATGATGGAATCTTAAAAACTAATAATAAAATTAAAGCTTTTAAAAAACTAAACTTCCTTAATACCTTAAACGCCTTAAAAACCTATTTAAATATAATAAAATGGTTAAAAAAAAGAATAACTTAATACGAAATTAAAGCCACACCACTATAAACACGCAAAATAATATTATTAACAAAAATAAAAGAAACGAAATAATTATTTATAAAGATATTAAAGTAAGTTAAATAATTATATACGTTTAAAATTAAATTCGAGCCGATTAAAAAAGAGTTAAAAACTTTCGCAAAGTTATAAAAACACTTATATACGTAATATACTATATATTATAACGATTGTAATAAACTTATCTTCGTTAAAATAAACGTTTATTTTAAAGCTTAGGAAATTATAATCTTTCAACTTAATATTAAATAAAATAAAAAGTCGATACTTAAAAAAGACATACTTATTAACTTAATTAAACCGATCTTTTTCATATCAAAAATCATCACAAAAATAAAGAAAAAGTATAAATTAATCGAATTAAAAGTTACGGCTTTAATATAAGTTTATCAAAAAAATCGAAAACTTTTAATATTAACGCCTTTCCCAATAATTATATTTATAAACCACACCGTTATTAAAAAAATAATTAATCACACGTTTATAAAAATGCTCGATTTAAATAAGGCAAATTTATAATTTATAAACGTTACGTCCTTTTTATTATGATTTAACTTTAATATTATATATATCCTTAACTTTTTAAACATCATATCAAATGCATTATTAAGGTTACCACAAATAATATAAAAAGAAAAAGTAACTTTAATAACTTAAATGGAAATTAACAAACTCGATAATATTTGAGAAAACGTTAATATGGCATATTTAACCACCGAAAATAACTTTAATTAAAGGATTATAATATTTATAATTAATAATTAATTTAAAGAATAAATTATAAAAAGATATGCTTTAAACCTTAAATATAATAAAGTTTATTAAATCTTAAAAAATAAAGCGTTATAAGAGTTAGAAATAACTGAAATATATATTAAAAAACAAGGTAACAACCTTAAGGAAAACTTTAACGAGAGATTTAATTATATTAAAAGAAAACTTATAAAGTTTACCCGTCGGATTAAACATTTAACACCATTTATCATCTAAAATAACCTCTTATATCACGTTGATTTAAAAGGTAATAAAAATCTTTATATCTTTAAAACTTACGTTAAATTTATTCTCAAATTAATATACGATAAAAAACACCACTTCGATAAAAATAAGATAATAAATGATTTATAAAGCATTTATTTCTTTCGAAAATATTAACACGTTAAACAGTTCTATTAATATTATCCGGTTTATCACGAAAATTAATAAGATCGATAAACTTTTCTAAATTATTTAATGCTTATTCGTATGTTTAACATGTCATATCATATAATTACCATCGATATAATCATTAATATATTTAACGTTAACGCTAATAAACATTATTAAGGGATAAAAAGCCATGATAATTTCAACACATTATTTATAATCACTTATAAATATAATAAAAAAACCTTTTTAATACCTGATAATAAAAGATATAACATTAAAGATTAGGTATAAATTATATTAATAACTTTATAAATAACCGATTAAAGATTACCCATGATGATTATATATAATAAAAATCTTAAATAAACGTTAAACTTATAAAAAAAAATATTTACTTTCTTAAAAATAAATACATTATTTTCGATAACTTATTATTTATAAATTAACGGCACTTTTAAAAGAAAAAACCATACTATCGAAATAATTATCCGTTTTTATATAATAATTAACTTTAATACACTTTAAATAATTATTATAACAAAGTTATAATATAATCTAAATAACTTAATAATAAATCCAATAAAGAAAAACCTTAATGAATTAATATTAAATTTCTAACCACAATTAATATTAAATATATTAAATAGTTAAAAAAAGAAATTAATTATTAATAATGCCAAAAATACAACAAGAATTAAAAAGTTTAAAAAAGTTATACATTTATTAAATATTACTATAATCTTCGTTAAAAAAAAATACGATAATAAATATATTTTAATAAAGTTAAAAGTTAATAATAAAATATATTTACGATTATATAAAAGTTATCATTTATTAAGGAAACTTAAAAAAAATGATCGTTAACTTAAATAAACCCATTTAAAATTATACGTAAAATATCACCTTTAACTTATAAGCTTAACTTCTTTACAACTTAAAGCATTCATCCTATTATATTAATTTCGCACCTTTATAAATTAGCTTAAAGATTAAACCCTTTTAAAAGAATGATCCTTAAATTAAAATTTATTATTACCAATATTTACAACGATTAAAAATAAAAAGTCGAACGTTTAATCGATAAATATATTAAATAATACCGCTATAAGTTTAAAGTTTAATATTTTTGTCGTTATATAAACTTTATAATTAAAGATAATTAATGAAAACCTAAGTAAAAGTTTAAAGAAATAGCTTTAAAGTTTATAAAAACTTATAATTAAAAATATCCTTTAAATTAACCTTAAATTTATAAATAAAAAAGGTTATTAATCCTAAAAACCATCCCGTAATAGACTTATTTAAATAATTAAGGATTAAATCCGAAATTATATTTAAATAACCCTTGACGAATTAATTAAATTTTATTAAGAAAAAAGATTTATTAACCCTGATTATAAAAAGTGTTATTAAATGGTTAAGCTTTAACATTGATATATATAAATAGCCCATTAATATTATTATATTTCCACTTAACTTAAGGGGGAAATCATGAATAACCTTTTCTTAAATAAATCGTTTATTACTTTATGAAAAATCATATAATTTACCTTTTACACCTTTATTAAATTATTATTATTTAACATATATATCTAAGTAACCAATAATTTAGTTTAATATATTTTCTTTATCGAACATTAATAATTAAAGATTCATCTCGATTAATTTAATAATAAACCTTAGCGAGAAATTTAATAATAACCTTATCAAAGAATAATTGATTATTAATAAAATTAAACTATTATAAGAATAATTATATAAATTTAATGTTATATAAAAAAAGAGGAAAGTTATGGAATAAGTTTTATAACGCTTAGAATAATAACTCTTATTACTTCCGACAATATTTATAATATTTATCATAACCGATTTAATAAAAACTTTTATACCGACATTTATATCATTTATAATAACATTATTAACAAAGCCCATTATTTATAATTTATTATTAACACCCTCCGATAAACTTAATAAAGATAATTCCTTATTTAATCAAGACCCTTTTATAAACCTTAAAAAATAGTTAAAGAATATAAGAATAAAAAATAAAATATATAACGATAATAACGAAAACATAATTACTTAACTTATTTAAGATATTGTGAATAATCATAAACTTAATTAATAAACGCTTTTATTCAAATATAAGGATTTATACCCTCACGAAATAAGTTTATAAAATAAAGGAAAAAGTTTATAATTATATAAAATACCCGTTCCGGCTTATAAAAAATTTACCAATACCCATTAAAACTTAATCACGGTTGAAATATATATATAACGAGAATTATAACCGAGAAAACCGGTATAACCGGTTAAGAAAAGTTTATCGATAATTAAAAAAAAGCCGACTAAAATAATTCTTAAATTAAATTTATTTTTAAATAATTATGACGATAATTATGAAAACTTGAGTAAATTTGAAAAGACCGCCTTTAATATTTATAAGGTTATCGGAAACGTAAATATCCCATATGTAATTTTTAATAACTTTGTTAAGAATAAAAATAATAAAGCCTTAATCTTAAAAGAAATTATAATTAAAAAGGTTATTATTGAATTAAACGACCATTTTAGAAACTTATTAACTTAAGTTCTTAAAGATATTAATTATTTTATCGAATAACTTATATTTAAGAGTTTCATATCATATATTATTATTCATAAAATATATATCATATTAATTAAGGTTATATAGGTTTATTATAAGAATAATGGCAATTTAATAAATGTTAAATTATCAATAAAATTAATAATATTAACTTCTTATTATTATAAAAATTAAAGCATTTTAAATATCATAATTATAAGAAAGTTGGTTCATTTAAATTACTTTAACTTAACATAACTTAATAATTTTATTCCCGAAATTTCCGACACGTTTTTAATATCTTTAATAAGTTTTATATTACATTTACAAAATGAGATTAAGGTTATTAAAGATTATAACATTATTAATTATAACTTTATAACCTTTAATAAATATTATAATAAAGATTTGATCACTCATTAAAACATAAAAAATAAAATTTAATATTAACTAATTAATTATTAAGAAATAATTAAACATATAACTCAGTAAATATTTAATAAATCTATAATTAATATTTATAAGAAAATTAATCATCACATTATTAATAATATTAAAGATTTAAAGTTTTTATAACGGCTCGAGAAATTTATAAAATAATTAAGAAAATAAGCTTCTTTAATTATGCCCGTTATTTTAACCTTTAAGGTTATAACAATGTTAAAAAAGCTTAATCGCCCTTATAAAAAACATTTAACAAGCCTTAAAATCGGCCCTATTTTCAAAAGGTTATACCTTACGTTATAAATAAGCCATAGATTAATAAAGATTAAAAAAGGTTTATTGCCGGTTAAATTAATGATAAGGCTTTTATTTTTAATCGAAGGGGAGATATTAAAGATATTTGTTATTATAAAGATAACTTTATAAAGTTAACTTTATTTCTATAAATTTATATATATTAATAGGTTCTTTTGATAAACTTATAACCACTCATTAAGTAATTAAAAATATATTCTTTATTTAGATTTGAATATTTTTATGATTGGGTTAATAACTTTATCGTATTACTTATAGTATAGCTTTGTTAATTACCTTATAATCCGTAATAATTTTATTAAAGAAAGTTCTTTTAAAAAGGTTAAACGGTTTAATAAGTTATTTATATTATTAAAAATTAAAAGCGTTAAAGATAAACGGTTAATATTATAAAATTTAATCATGATATTTATAAGTTTTAAATTAATTAATAATGATAATTTTAACCGTATATAAAAAAACTAAATTAAAAATAACTTAAAATATAAAAGAATTAATTATTTATAAAATGAAAAGCTTTTTATTATAATATATATGGCTTAATTATCGATACTTAATAAATTAATCTTAGTTTAACTATATTTATATGATAATTCTAAATGTATAAGATGAGATAATTATTAAGATAAATTATTAAGCCTTACGTTTTTATTTTTTAAACGTTCCTTTTTACCTTTTAATAATAATATTATTTATTAATTATAAATCATTAATTAAGTTAATATATCATTTACCCCGGTTAATTTTAAACCCTTTAAAAATTAAATTACATAATGGTATTTAAATAATTAAATCTTATAAATAGAGATTATTTAAAAGCTTAAAAATAAGTATAATTTCCACGTTAACCAATAAATACTTTAATAATATTTAATAAAATGGAAATTATATTAAAAAAAGTGGAATATTAACGTTATTAAAGTTAAAATCTTTGAATTCTTTAAAATAAGGATATTATATTCCGATATTATTATATACTTAAGAAAGGAATAACTTAAAATTAATATTTTATAACGATTTTTTAAATGTAAATTATAATAATAATAAATAAATTATTATAAACCGGTTAATTATTTAATTAAACTTATAGAATATATATAATATTTATAATAAAGAAATCTTTGAGTAATTATATAATATATAAACATTTAATATTAACATTTCCTTTATTATTTAAATTTATCTTAAGAATAATATAATAAGGAAAATTATAAATTTAATTGAAAAAACATATACTTAAGTTAAGTTATACCGTTTTTTTAGATAATATAATAAAATAATAAGCCTTTTCGGGAATTTAAGTAAAAATTAAATTTATAAATTAGTTTAGAAATATATGAAGTTGAATGTTATAAGAGAAATGGTTTATAAAATATATTGTTAATAATACTTATAAATTATATAATAACATAAAGAAAGGAGATAATTTAAATAAAACCCATGGGATATAATTTTTTCAATCTTTAATTTAAACTTTATATGGTTTATAAATAAGTATTAAAAACTTTATTTTACTAGTTTTAAGATTTATGTAAGTATTAATATATATTTTTATAAGATGTTATGGATTAATGTTAGCCGGTTTAATTTTTTACTTATAAATGTATTAAATTAATATTTTTTTATTATTATTAAGTTAAGTTTTTAATTAATTTAAACTTAAATAAATCATAAGGTTAAGATGTTTTTTATAATTTAAGTGTAATTCCACTTAATTAATTTTTATAAGTTAAGAATAATTATAACTAATTTAAATGGAATAATAATTAAAATGTATTAAAGTAATGATATTATAAAATCCCATAAATAAGGGATTAATAAGGAAAATAAAAAGATTGAATAATAATAAGTATAATTATTAAAAAACATAATGAAATATTAGATTATAAATTACTTAAGCTTTATATTAATTATTATGATTTAAATTTAAATTAATATCGTAATAAAGTTATTTTAAGAATTTAATTAAATAAAGCTTTTTCGATAAAAATGAAATTACGGATTAAATAATGCTTTATATTATATATAATAACATTATTTAAGAAGAATATATTTGGTTTATAAAATAGTAAAATAATCATTAGATTAAATTTTAATTAAATAAAAACCATGTTATAATAAGTTATATTTATTATATATGGTTAAACGTAAATAATATTAATATTTAAAATTATATTATAAATATTTATAATTAAATGGATATTAAATTAATGTAATTAACGTATAAGTTTAAGGAACCTTTAATTAAATATAATCTTAATAACTTTTTAAAGTTAAAAACGCGTTAAATTTATGATAAATGGTTTATATAATATCTATTATAATTTATTTATTATGATAATTTTACGTTATATAGAGATAATTTTCTTAGCTTAAAAGATTATTTAAGGTAATATAAGGTTAAAAAAAAAGGATTAAAATTATTATTAAATGAAATATTTTATAATAATATAAAATAATATCATGAAAAATTTAATTAATTTTAGTATAATTTAAATTAAATATAATGGGATATGGATAAGTTAAAAACCGTTTAAAAGGATATATAATTAAATGGAAATAAATATAAATTATAATTTAAAATAAACATAAATAATATTTAAAGTAAATATTTAATTTAAATAATTATAAATATTAAGGTTATTAATAAATCTTTTTCATATATCCTTAACTATTAAGATTAATAAAGTTAAGGGAATGTTACGTTTTCTTGGATTTTATATAAGTTATCCTTTAAGTTTTAATCGGTGATTTTTATTTATTTAGAACATTTTTTATCTTATATTATAAAGGTTAAAATATTATAATAAAGAGAAATTAATAACTTAAAAAGTTAAAATATAAGTTATTTTATATCTTTATTATATGATTTATATAAGAAAGGACTTTATGTAAACTTTAGTTTATTAAGTAAGAAATAAAGAACTTTATATTTATTATAATCTTTGATAATATTTAAATTTTTTATATTATAAAAATACTTTAACCATAATATATTATATATTATTATTTTATCACTTACCATTTTCTTTATATATTCTTATATTTAAACTTTTTATAATGGATTATTTTTATATAATGAATAATGATAGAAATGGTAAAATTATATTTATAATTATTTAACCTTTATTTTCATTATTTTCTTAATTATTTATTAATAATTACTTACGTTATCATGATAAAGAAGATAGTTTATATATAATAAAGATTTTTATAATTACTTTATCCATATTTATGTTAATTTTTAAGGCTGAAAATAATATTAATCACGTTAATTTTACTTTACTTATATTATTTAAATCTTATAATAAACTTAATATTTATTATAATATACCTCCCATATTTCTTATATAACCTTTTTAGTTAAATAATCTTATTCCTTTTATAATAAGGAAGCGTTAACTTTTATTAAAATTTAAGGAAAAAAGGTTAATAAAATATATAAAATTAATCATTATTAACCTATATAAAAATATTA
This sequence comes from Hypoxylon sp. FL1857, assembly GCA_022578955.1. Lineage (NCBI taxonomy): Eukaryota > Fungi > Ascomycota > Sordariomycetes > Xylariales > Hypoxylaceae > Hypoxylon > Hypoxylon sp. FL1857. The sequence continues at coordinate 847,406 of MU400371.1, read as the reverse complement.
AAAATTTTAATAATTTTTTTACCGAAATGGTTAATTTTATTTATAAATTAAAGAATAAATCGATTATATTTAAAGTATATTTAAAAATATTGTTTTAAGATTATTTTGAAATATGTGATTTAGAAATTTATTTAAATAAAATCATAAAATTTTTAAATATCATTAATAAATTCTTTTAAAATTTTACCTTTTTTATCGAAATAATAAATAAGATAATTAAGATAATTAATATTTAAGAAGAATTCTTTAATTAATTTAAGTGCTTATATTTATTTAAGGAATTTTAACGTAACAAAATAATTAAGTTTTATTCCATAATGTTTAAAGTAAATATCTTAAAATTCTTGATTAAAGTAATTAATTTAATATAGTTTAGAAATAAAGTATATATAAAACATTTTTGCCACTTATTATTAATTATTTAAGTATAATTCTTTAAACATTTAATGGATAATTTAAAAAGAAAAAATTATTTTTTTATAAATAATAATTAATTTAAAAGGTATATTATATTAAAGCTTATATTAATTTCTTTAAATATGATATATGGTTATTATCTACTTAAATAATTAAAAAGTTTATTACTTAAACGTTAATTATGATTAATTTAAAATTCGGAGATAAATTTAAAAATAAATTTAATTCATTTATTATTATTAGGAAATAATTTATTATTTAAATTTGAAAAGGTTTTAACTTTTTCATTAATTAAAATTTTATCATTTTAACCATGTAAAGATTTCAATCCTTAATAATAAAAGTGTGGCTTTTTTAACTATATTAATATATTATTAAATAACTTTAGTAAATATTTATTTAAAATAGCTTAATATTTTATTATATATTTACATTAAGATTTTTTATAACTTTTATATTTAATTCTTAATTAAAAATGATATTATTTATTTAATTTATTTAACTTTAATATCTTTTCTTTTATAATATTTACCTTCGTAATTATCCACTTATTTTCGAATTTTTTTCCCCCTTTTTTTATCTTTTTATTATTTTTTCTTATATATATTTCTAAAAATAAATAAAATTTCATTAGCTTATTTTAACTTTATATATATAAGGTAAAATCTCTCATTAATATACCATATAAAAAACAATAATTAATTAAATAAATGTAATATTTAGCTTTAAAAAAAAAGGGTTAAAATATATCATAAATCTTAAGTTAAAGATCATAATTCTTATAACTAAGATATAATATAATGAAACATATTATTTTAAAGCTTATTCTTAATCCCAAATTTAATGTTAAAATTAAATCTTCAACTTAAAATTTAACTTATAATTAAAATAAAAAGAAATTTTCAGATTTTTATTTATCTTAATGTAAATGGTTAATGTTTCTAATGATTTACCACAATTATAAATAAAAGCTTCCCTCATAATTTAAGAAAATTCTTAAATTTCTTTAAAATAATTAATTTATAAATAATAATCGCCCCTTAATTATTAATTTAATAAATTATATATATTAATAATAAATAATATTTTCGTTTACTTTTTAATAAGGAATTATATAACTCCCACGATAAGTTTATAATTTCTATTAAATACATATATTAAAACTTCATTTTTCGTAATAATATTTACTTTTAAAAATAATTCTTATTAATCATTAATTATGTAATTATAATATATAAGTTTTAAAGTATAACTTTAAATAAAATGGTATGTGATATATTTAACTTTAAATTTATATCCGGTCTTTTTTACATAATCATGTCTTAAATATTTACGTTGGGAAGTTTATTATTTAACGCTTTTTTTAATTATACGAGAATTTTCCATTATTTTTTGCCATGTTTTATATAAATAAAAATTATAAATTATAATATTTATAAAAATAATTCTTTGAATAAGCTATTATATAATTTATATAAAGATGATAATAATGATAATAAAAATAATAATAATAATGGTAATAATAATGATAATAAAAATGAGGTATGAATTAATTATATAAGTTATACATTATTAAATAAATATATTTATTTTAATGTTATATATTTATTACATAATTATTATATTTTATTTAATTAATTTATAGTTAAGATTTTCTATCTTTAACTTATTATTAATTAGGTAAATATAACGTTAATTATAATTATAAATTTCTTTCTTAATCTTTCTTTTTATTTAATTATTATAAAAGTTTTTTTAATATTAATTAAAAAATATATAATTTTAAGAACTTTTTAACCCGACGGTTCAACCCTTTTACCCATTCTATATAATAATTCCCGCGTTATAAATAATTTAAAACCTTATTATTAAAATCTTATATCTTAGTTATTTATTTAAATATAAGTTATTAATAACGTTTCTTATTTTAAATAATAAAGGTATTTATTATGATTTTATTTATTATGTTTATTACCTTTTAATCAAAAATGTTTAAACTAAGTTAAAAATTAATTAATTTTATTTCTCACTTTTATTTAACTTTTAAAATATAATAAATTATATTATATATTACGATAATAATATTTTACTTTTAAATATTTATTACTTTATTAATCTTATATTTCTTAATATTAATGATTGATATTCTTTAACTTTTTAATAATTTCTTTAACCTTAATTTTATATAAAGCCATATTTAATTACCTTAAGTTTTACTTATTAAAAGTTCTCATATGGTAATATATTACCGCCATAACGTGATTTTAATATCACTTTAATTTTAAATTATAAAATCTTACCTTTATAAACTAAAAACCATAATTTAATAATGATATATAATAAATATTACCACGTGATATAAGTTGTTATTAAGATTAATAAAATACATATTATCTTAAATATTAAAACGATTTAATTTATTAATAATAATATAAATTAATATATTTAAACGTTAAATATTTTTAAAAAGATTAATAATATTAATAATTTTCTCTTTTTTTATATTAACGTATATAAAATATTTAATTATAAAAATATTATAATTTTCCTTAAATTATGTAATGGTTAATATATATTAATAATATATATAATTTATAAGATATTAAAAATAATATATAAAATTAAAACATTATATTATAATTATATTTTATATTAATTATATAATATCTTTCTTAAATTCTTTTTTACCCATTTTATATAGAATATATTAATAAGTTATATAATATAATTCTTTAAATCTAACTTATCAATAATATTCGCCATTTATATCCATAAAAATATAAAAGATAGTTAATTTTTAACTTCTCAAATTATTAATTTTAATAATATAAGGAAAATACTTTAAACCATATTTCTTATTAAACCTTTTTTTAAAAAATATTTATTACCCAATAATAATAATTTTAATAATAATATTTTTACCAGAAATTACTTTAATAATGATAATTCCAATTTTAATTCTAATTTTATTAATAATGATTTAAATTATAATATTTAATAAAATTTTTATATTAATAAAAAATATAATTTAAATAATAATAATAAAGATAATATTGATTTAAAAGATGAGGTTTTTAATTATTACTTAATTAAATAAAGTTATCTTTTATTTTAAACCAAATCTCCATTATTTATTTTTATGATTAAATTGTTAATAACCCTTTTATATAATTTATGAAATAATAATAATTATGAAAAAAACCCTTTGATTTAATTCATACATAAAGTAAATGTTAAAAACATATAACGTGGTAATTATTAAATAAATATAAGGTAATAATATTTTAATAATGTTTAACTTTTAACCTTTTATTAAAGCAATTATATACCTTTTATATATAAGTTTTATTATAAACGTTAATATTAAATAAGCTTAATTTTAACCTATTTTTTAACAAAGTTACCCTTTATTATTATGTTTTTATCTTTAAGAATTATTGATTTATTAAGTTCTTATGGTAAAGTTAATATATGTTAATAACTACCTTTTACCTCTTTATTCATATTAAATGTTTTTTATTATAAACGTTATCATTATTATAAATAATATGTTTATTCTTATATATAATCTCTTTATTTCCTTAACTTATAATTACTTATATAAAGCTGTTAAATTTTTATTATATCTTTGTTTTATTTCTTCTTTTTATAATAATATAAATCCTTTTTATATCATTTATTTACCGATTTATTTCTTAATTCTTTATTATAACGTTATGATTAATGAATAAAAACTTTACCTTAAAATGTATTAACGTTATATATATCATATAATTGATTAATATAAAGATAAACTTATTAATTATAATTATGTTAAAGTGGAAAGTAAGGTAATCTTTTAATTTCCTTAATGTATAACTTAACTGATTTTTTTTAGGTAATTTTAATAAATATTATAAATATTATATATATAAAAAACTTTATAAACTTATAAATTCTTAATTTTATATTATTATTATATAATTATTAATTTAATATAACTTAACTTTTATTAAATAATAAAGTATTATGAGAGAAGCTTTTTGATTTAATTCATATATAAAGTGAATGTTAAAAATATATAACGTGATAGTTATTAAGTAAATATAAGGTAATGATATTTTAATAACGTTTAACTTTCGACCTTTTATCGAGGCGGCTATATACTTTTTATATATGAATTTTATTATAAACGTTAATATTAAATGGGCTTAATCCCGACCTATTTTTTAACAAGTATTAATTTATGTTTTCCATATTATTTTTAAAGTTAACGCCGATAATTATATTATAAGTTTTTCTTAATCTTTCTATTATCTTATAATTAATTAATTTCGAAAAAGTTATTAAAATAATATAATCAATTTTATAAAAAGCTTTATAAATTATTAAAAATAATTATAATATAAATAAAATATAATGGTTAAAACATTAATGTTATTTAATCTTTAAAAAGAAAAAGTGGAAATAAATTTATGATAAATAAATGTTTAAAGTTAATAAAGTTATATAAAAAACTTTTTAATCTTTTGGAACGGAATTATATATATTTTATGATAACTTTATTAATTTCTTTAAAAATATTAACTAGTTGGTTAAATATTTCGTTATGGTATATTCCTTTTATTTAAATCTCCTTTACCTTATTATCATTTTATATTAACCTTATAAACTTTTATTAATAATACGGTTATCTTTAATCCTTTTAGTTTTACCGGCTTTATTAATTTTATTAATCCTTTAAATTTTATAAGTTTTTTAAAACTTCTTAAACTTAAAAAGCCTTATAGTTTTATTAATAATTATTATACTTTTTTAATAAATAATCCGGAACGGTAAATAATTAATAAAATGCCGATATATCGATATTATATTTTATATATTAATTCTTATATAGGTAATGTTATTTTTATTTTTAAGGCATTTTTTATAAACTCTTTTTATATTATTAAATACCTTTAAAGCCGATTTTTATAAATTATCTTTATTATTAAATTTTAATTACTTAATGAAATATTGTTTATTCTTACCTTTATCTTTATAACTTAAAACTACTTTTATATTATATATATTATTTTCGTTAAAACTTATTTCTTATTTTATTAAAACCTCATTAAGTTTAAGTATAAATGGCTTTAAAATATTTACATTAAATATGTTATATATTTTATATCTTAATGATAATTTAAGCTTATATATCATTTAATGATAATTTATGACTTTTTTTATTTCGAAAAGGTTTAAATATTTATCCGTTAACTTTTTATTAAGTTATTTTTAGTTTATATTCTTTATAAAAACCATAACTTAATTATTTTTATTAAATATTTTTTATAACCTATTTTTATTATATTATTTCGTATATGCCTTATTAAAATTATATAATAATATCGTCACTTTTTCTTTATTTTAATAAATTCTATTTATTAATTTTATATCTTTAATTATATTTCGGCTTAAGATTAATGTTATTAAATTATTAAATCTCTTTAATGTAAACCTTATATATAAATATATTAATGTTTACTTATATGTTAAATAAATTAATATATTATATACTTACTTTATTAATATAAATTTTTCTACTTAATTAAATTATTCATAATTATAAAAAGTTTATAAATAATGTTCCAAATTTTAATTTTACTTTTCCGTTTATTTATTCATTTAAAGGTAATAAGTGATATTTAACCGCCTCTTCATTATTAAATAATAATATAATATAAATTAAAATTTATTTATAAATAAAGATCCTTTATCCAATATTATCCCTTTTAAAAATCTTATTTATAGGAAAACTTTTATAAAGAATATATCGGTAAGGTTATTAATAATTAAATCTTTTATAATCATTATATATAATGTATATTTCAAAAAATAGTTAATAACGATTAAGATATTATCATAGTAACGGCCATTTTATGTAATAATTTTAAGGAATTTAATAATAAAATTTAAGGATATTTTTTTTCTTAAACTTTTTAATATAAATAATGAACTTAACTTATTATAAAGTAAATGCCATTTTGCTTTTATCTTTTAATAAATGATATAATTATTTATATAACTTTTTATATTATTTCTTAACTTATCTTAATAATAATATTTCGTTAATCTTAATATTATTTTTATTATCCTTTAATGGTTTAATAAAAGTGTATTATAATAATTATATAATAATTTTCCCTTTATTATTATTAATATATATATTTGGTTTTTATATTTAAATAAACCTTCTTTATTAATCTTTTATATAAGTAATATAAAATTATAATTAAACCGCTTTATATGTTATTTTTCTTTAATAATAAAAAGGTTTTTTTCTTATTCTTCTTTAATTTTTTTTAAAAGGGGTTAACTTAATATATCCCTTTTTATTATTATTATTTTAACTATACCATATTTACGGATATCTTATTCTTAACCTTTAATATATTTGTTGTTTTTTTGGATTTTAAGGACTTTTTAATTATTCTTAAACGTCTTTAAGAACCTTAATAATACCCCTTAAATCTTACCTTAATATTTCAATAATAAGGTATATACTTTTATAATTACCTTATTACTTAACGTTTTAAAGTTATTTATTATTATGTTATAATTTTCTTAATTATCTTAAAACCTTTTTTAAAACCTTAATAAAACACTTTTATAAACCTCGATCTTTCCTTTAACATCTTTATGATTTAATTAATATAATATATTATTAATTAAATTAAAACTCCTGGGTTTATATATTATTTAAAAATTAAAATTAATTAAGGTTTTTACTTATCTTACTTATTAATTATTTAACTTTAATTTCGACATAATATATTATAAATTTAAATAATTTATTAATATATTTATCTTTTCCTTAAAATATATAAAATAATGTTTTCATTTCTTGAAAATATTAATTATGGTTAACATCTCGATATTAAGTATGGTATAATATACTTTATTACTATATAACTTCTTAAATATAAAGGTTATTAAATGTTATTTTTCTTTATATAATTATAATAATATCATATTAATAACTTATTATAATGTGTTAATCTTTACCTTAATAAATAGTTAAATATTAAAATATCTTAAAATAAACATCTTTGAGAATAATAACTTTAATTTTATAAATATCTTTAATACTTTTATTGATAACTTAAAACGTAATGGTAATTTTCCTTTTAAAAACTTTATTAATAAAGCTATTATTTTGGAATATCCTTTAATAAACTTTTTATAAAACTCGGCAAAATTTAAAAATACTTATATTTCATATATATTATAAGATATTAACCATTTTAATATTGTTAATATCTTTTTTTTATTTATTTTAATGTTTTTTAACGTTATTATAAACCTTAAAAAAATTATTTCCTTTATATAAAACTTATATTTTATTAAGTTAATATAAAGTTTTTACTCCTTTAATTTTTTAAATATATTTTAAATATATTATAAATATAATATTTTGTTATTAAAGTAAATTAAGATGTTATTTAAATATATAATATAAATTATATCCATTAATCTTAATAAAGCTTTATTAATATAATTTTAAAACGTGATTAATATGTTAGAAAAGTTAAACGATATTATTAAATATTTAAAATAATCATATTTTATCTTAAATGCGATTTTTTATTTATTCCTTTTCTTAATTTTAAGCCGGTAATATATATCTTTTAAATTAAGCTTTATAAATAAAATAACCTTTATTAAATAATTTAATATTTTATTAATTAATAGGAAAATTATATAATCTTTATAAGTTATTTAGTTTAATGTTTTATAATTGATATAAAATTATAGTTTCTTTTTTAGCTTTAATATAAATAGAATAAATAAACTAATGGAGTTTTTAAAAAGTTAAATTTATCTTTTTCGTAAAATATTATCGATATATTCCTTTAAGGCTTTTAATTCTACCTTAATTAATAAGTATATAAATCCATAAAATAATTATTTATTAGCTTTAAAATTAATAATATGATTTTAATCTTAATATTTAGGTAAAATAAATGCTTTATTAATATTAAATATATTTATAAAGTCATTATAAATTAAGGATAAGGTAAATATTATATTATCATTATTATATTAAAAAGTAAAATATTTTCCTCTTAAATTTCCTTCCCTTTATATTAAGGTTATTATTAAGGTTATTATTTCGTTAAAGTTTTATAATATTTTTATTATCTCTTTATATTTATTTATTAAAAAAATATCTCCTTCCTTTATATAATAATGTTATTAATAACTTTAACTTTCAAATATAACATTTATATTATTAACCTAAAATAACCTTAAAAAGATATTATATTTAAAGTTTTAATTAATAACCTCGATTATATAAAGGATTTATTGCTTAAGCCTTTAATTATTTTAAGTCTTTATAATGGTTAATAATTTCCTTAACATCTTTTTTTCTTTATATAAGCCTTTTATTTAACTATTTATTTATAAGCTTTAAAGTAAATTTATCATTATATACTTATTAATAATCATATTATAATTAAATCTTATATTAATAAAAGCTTTTAAATTAAGTTATTATTTTTTTATTTATAACTTTACTATTATTTTAAACCGGTTATATAAAAAGTCCCTATTTTATTATAAATTCTTTACTTTTCTTATTTTAAGAAAAGTTTTATTTATATTTAATACATAATTAATATTATCTTATTATAGATATTTTAATATAAAATAACCGAATTCTTTATATTTAAAATATTAAATTTTAAAACAATTAAATTTATAGTATCTCTTTTCTTTATAATTAAAATAATTATTTAACTTTTATAAAACCTTTATATTCTTATTATTAAATGATATTAATTCCTAGTTTTAATTAAATTCTTTCTTAATCTTAATCATATTTAAATTAATGATTTATTATAAAGTTGTAAGATTATTTTTTTCCTTAATTATATTTCGGGATAAGTTTTAATAATCTTTATATTATCCCTTTAAGATAATTTTAAATAATCGCGTTTTATTTTTGAGCTTATTTTAAGTTTTCGGTAAAAACCCTTTTAAATATTTATTTTTTAATTTTAGATTTAACTTAATTAATAAGTTTAACATTTTACTTTTCTCCGATATAAAAGAGGCTTTTTGATTTAATTCATACGTAAAGTAAATGTTAGAAATATATAACGTGGTAATTATTAAGTAAATATAAAGTAATGATGTTTTAATAACGCTTAACTTTTAACTTTTTATCGAAGCGATTATATACCTTTTATATATGAGTTTTATTATAAGCGTTAATATTAAATGGGCTTAATCCCGACCTGTCCCTTAATATTTAAATATTATTTTAAATCCTTTATTTTAATAATTTTAAATTATTTTAAGAATATATTAAACTTTTTTATTAATCCTTAATATAATTCTTATATCGTTATAAAAATATTAAGTATTTATAAGTCTTCATTTCTTATTAAATTATATAACCAGTTTTTTATCTTTAATTAAAAGATATTTTCTAATTTTTTAATCATATTTATGATATGTTTTTGTTATTACTTTATTACTATTCTTTTTAAGCATATGATTATATATAAGGTTTTTTCTCTATTTATTTTATAATTATTAAACGAAAATTTAATTTTAAGATTACTTAAGAAAGTTATTAATTTAATGTCGTTATTATCTTTTTTTCCTTTATATAAAATGTTAAGTAAAAATATCTTATATTTAATTAAGCTTTTATTATAAGATCGTTTTATTTTAATGATGATTCTTTTATTATTTATAAGTAGTGTTATCTTGTTCTTTAAAGCGATTAGTTATTCGATCTTTTATTTTTTTAAATTTTTAACTTAGATTTTTATTATTTCTTTATCGAGTTTTATTTTTAATATTGTTATTAAGTTATTAAGTAATAAAGTTATCGTTATTATATTTAAAATTATATTTTTTATAACCTCATTATTAATCTAGTTTTTTAAAAGTTAATGATTAATAATATTATTAGAATCTTCCTTATTTAAATCGGTTTGGAACGATATCCTTTCTTTAAAACGGGTATTAATAATTATTTTTTAATGTTAATGCGTATTTATTTTATAGTTAAATGGTTTACGTTAATAAGTGTAAAACGTTATATTATAAGAAAGGCTTTTTAATTTAATTTATACGTAAAGTAAATGCCAAAAATATATAACGTGATAATTATTAAGTAAGTATAAAGTAATGATGTTTTAATAATGTTTAATTTTCGACCTTTTATCGAAACGATTATATGCTTTTTATATATGAGTTTTATTATAAGCGTTAATATTAAATGGGTTTAATCTCGACTTATCCCTTAATAATAATGTAAAAATTAAAGTTAATTTTATCATTAACTTAAAAGTTTTAAAATATAACCTTAAAATTAAGGAAATTATTCTTTTAAAACTTTTACCTTAACTTAATTTTATATATATTTTATATATATAAGTTATTATATTTTAAATAAGTTAAAAAGCTTTAAATTTTTTAAATATTTTATTATATTTAATTTAATATTTAAGATATAAGAATATGAAGATATTACTATTATTATTATATTAATTTAAATATTTTAATTTAAATAATATTAAGTATTATTCTTTTAATAATATACCATTTAAAGATAAATATATTATTATTATAATATATCTTTATTAATTATATATTTATCATTTAGATAAGATATTACCTTTTTTTACTATTTTTCTTATTATATATTTAAATATTTTTAATTAATAATAATATATATATCGCATAAAAAAATTTATTTTATAATATTTAAAAATGTCAACATAATAATAATATAATTTAACTTAATATTAATTATAATTACTTTAAAACATTAATATTATCCTAAGAATAATATATAAATATTAATATATATAATCCTTATTTTAATTTAAACGCTTTATAAAAATAATCTAATTAATCTTAACATTATAATTAAAGGTTTTTAAATTAAAGATTATATTAACCTTAATCTTTATAATATTATCACTTTAAATATTATCCAAAAACATTTTTAAAAAATTAAAGATAAAATTAAATAAAAAAAGTAACGTAAAATAAAATAAAAGATTAAATAAAGTTTAAAAAATGGTATAACTTTTTTTAACAAAACGATTATAATTATCAAATTTTAAATTATTATTAATATTATTATTATCATCCTTTCTTTTAACTTTAATAATAGTTAAATCTTATCGATAATTATATTTAATATTTGAATTTTCTTTAATAGTATATATGTGAAAAGTTTGATTATTAAATTGAAGATATTAATTACCAAATTAAAAACGTTAATTATTAAATTAAAAATGCTTTTTAAAGCCACTTAAAATAATAGGTTTAATGATAAGTGATATTTAATTCGTTAAAGTTATATATATAACTTATAAATTTAATTACATACTATTTTACACATCTTTATAAATGTAAATAACCATTAAATTTATCTTTATAACATTAATAAATTAAAGTATAATATTTTTTAATATAATTTAAGTAAAATATATAAATAAATATTTAATAAAAATGCCATATAATTAATATAAAAATCGGTTATAATATAATGTTTTTAATTTATACCTAATTTAATCATTAAAATAAAATAAATGCGTTATTAAAATATATTAATCATTACATAATTTAGGTAATATTATAAATATCTTCAAGTTTTATATATTATATATATCGGTATGGAAAGTTATAAAATTCTTAACTTTATTTATTTTTTTCATTATAATTAACGTTATAATATATTAAGTTATATTATTTTATATAAATTAAAGATCTTTAATGTAAAGAATAATATACACCTTTTTTAAACCGTTTAAAACTAAAATTAAATAGTAACACTTATCATATATAATAATCATTAGTTAACTTTTAACTTATATAACATTAAACTTCTTAATTAAAATTAAAATAATATAAAGATTACGCCATTATAATGGTAAATTACCATATAAAAATACTTAATAAATAAAGCTTAATATAATAAGATATAAAGTTATAAAATAAGTATAAATATTAAAGATATATTAATAACATAAATATATAAATTATTCACCTTTAAAATTTATATATAAAAGATTATAAAAATAATATATATTTATAAATAAAGTATTATTTACCGAAAGCATAAATTAACCATTTAATTCGTAAATTAATGAGAAATAAAGTTAATCCATTTCCGACCAACTTTATATATTTTTAATCAAAAAATAATAAACATTATATATTAAATTATAATTAATATTTCCATTATTAAAAGCCTTAAATTCAATTAATAATTTATGATTAATTTTAAATTAAGGATGCCGAATAATAATTAAAAATATAATTAAATATTAAAATAAAATGTTTATTATATAAATCAGGAATAATGATTATATTATTAATGTTATATATTATTTAAGTTTTATAATCGTTTAATATTATGAATAATATTATTTTCTAAAATTAAAATGGAATATTAAGGTAAGTAATTATATAATTAAATAAGATAATTAATTAATTAGAATATTTATAATTTAACCTAATGTTTAACCTTATTTTAATTATAATTCTAATCATTTATTTCTTACATAATATCATTAATTTTTAACATATAATTTATTATTATTAAAACTCATATATTATATTTAAAAATTAATATTAAATCTTATTATTATTAAAATAAAGTTTAAAGATTTTCCTTATTATATTCAATTTTTTAATAATTTTTAAAAGAAATAATTTTAATCATTTATTGAAATTTACCATTTTAGTTATACCCTACCGACTTTATTAATTATTTTTTAAGCTTTTAATAATGATATATTCTTATATAATATAATTTATATTATTTATTATATAATCTTTAATAATATATGGATAAATAATAAAAGTTATAATATGGATTAAATTAAGTTATTTTTATTTACTTTATTTAAATTAAAAGATAAATACTTTATATTTTAAGATTATATAATCTTAATTAAGGTTTATTATCTCTATTATTTAAGTTATAAGAAAAATTAAACTAAATTTCCACATCTTTTTTATTAGATTATTAACATTTATTTATAAAAAAGTTATATTTTATCATATTTCATTTTAACCATTAAAAATTTCCTAATATTTTATTAATATCTTAAAAGTATTTATGTTTTAATAATTCTATGATTGATGTTTTTATATTTATTAATGTATTTATATCGATTATTAATGATATATTTATTAATAATATAACATATTTTTAAATTTTTTCAATATATAATTCCGAATATACCTTATATCCTTTTATAAGTTAAATTAATATCTTTAAATCTAATTATATCCTCCTTTAAATAATGAAAACTTTTATAAAAAATAATAATATATATTAATTTCTTACCTTTAATAAAAATATATTTACATATTTTAACCTTAAAAATCTTATTTACTTTCATAAAGACGTTTATACTTTTTAAAATTCAAATATTATTATTTTCATTTTTAAATTTAACTTAAATAATAAAGACCACTTTTACTTAATCTATTATATCTTAACCCCCCTAAAAAAGTTTCTTAATTCTGATATAAAAATTCATTCATTATATTATAATATTTTTATCTTATTAATTTAATACTTTTTTAAATTTCTCTTTACTTAATTTACCTGGTTTTTATTTATTAATATTATTATTATATTATTTATAAATGATAATGACAAATCTAAATATTTTATCTTCTTTTATAATTTAAAGAAAGATAAAATAATTAAATTAATACTCTTAATTTAGTTCTTCCTTTAATTATTTAATAAAATAATTAACGTCCAAATAAAAAATATTACCGATAAAAAATATAACTACCCGGATTTAAAAAATATTATTAAGAAAATTAAAATCTCGGACATAAATAAAAAAATTAAATTCTTAAATATAAATAATATTATTTATAACATTAACGATGATAATAATAATATTTCTAATATTAATAAATTTAATATTAATGATGTTAATATTAATAAATTTAATATTAATAAAGGTAATATTAATAACCTTATTTATTTAATTTATATAAAATAAATAAAATGTTTTAATGATAACGCCGAGTTTAGGGATTATATTTTTAATTTACATTCTTTATATAACCCTTTTAATGATCTTTTAAATAATTTAAAACCCTTTTATAAAAAATCTTAATTTTCATTAATGAGTAAAAATAACGTTAAGGAATATTATCGTTTACATTTTTAATTTAAATTTAATAAAAATAAATTAATTTCTGCCAGGAATTATTTATCCTTTAAATGGAGTGGTTAATTTAAGTATAAGCCTAAATCTAAGGTTTATTATACCTTTATTTTAAATTAGAATAAGGGTAATATTTCTTCCTTTAATTAAATATTAAAACAGAAATTTAAATAAATTTATATTATTAATTTTATAATAGGTATTAAAGGATATATAAAAGGTTTAAATTATATATTATAAATATTCCTTTATTAAATAAGAAATAAGTTATAAATCATCTTTTATTTTTTATATTTAACCTTATTAAATTCTTATCTTTATTAAATATCCTTAAATTAATTTACCTTATTTAAATAATAAGGATATATTTAAATTTTATAAGAATTATTATATTTCCCTTAAATCTCATTTATAACATAATTATAATTCATAATCTTATTTAATAATAATAAAACATTAATTAATAAAACTTATATATATAATATATTTTTTCGAAAATAAGGAATAATACTTCCTTTCTTAAATTTTTTAAAAATGGCATCGTTAATAAAATTATAATTTAATATTTTAGTTTTAAGAAAAATAATATATTTAAATAAAGATGAATTATAATAATCTTTTAGTTTTATAAAAAAGAACATTCATTTAATTTAAAATAAGTTATAATATTTTTTTGGTTTTAAAATTTAATATTTATTTATTTAAGGATAAATTAATATGTCTTTATATATTAAAAAAAAATAACATACTTATTAATATAAATTAAGAATCAAAATTAATATTTCCTATAATAACGTAAATTAACGTTTTTTATAAATATACTTACGATTCTTTTAATTAGATTAATTTAATTTATATTTTTGATCATTTAAAGTCGTTAAAGCCTTTAAAGAAATAAATGATAAAGTTTAAAATAATAAGTTTATATTTATTAAATTTTACGTTAATTATTTTCTTATTTATTATAAATTTCTTAATAACTTTGTTTATTTAGAATATTTTTATTAGATAGACTTAATTAACTATTTTCGTTTTATTATTACCCATTTAAAAATGTTTAATATATATATATAAAACTTTAAATAATCTTTTTCCCTCCGGAAAAGGAAATCTTTAATTAAATAAATAATAAACTTATAATTATTATTAATATCGGTTTATTCTTGTTAACATATAAAAAATCACGTCTTTAAATTATTTAAAGTAATGTTAAATAAGGTAATAATTAAAGAAAATTAACCTAATTTAATTAATAAATTGTTAAGCTTTTTAATAATATTAAAATTAATAATATATTTCATTATACATTAATTTATAGCCATTTATAAAATATTGGTATAAATAATATTAGAACTTTTAAATTCCATTACGAAAAAAGGGTAATAAAGTATATTATTAACTTAAACCGTTATATTTTTATCAATAAGATAACTTGTTAAAAATATATATAAATACTTAAAAAATATGTTTAATATCGGGGTAAGAAGTTTTAACTCCATAAAAAAATAAATAAAAAAGATAACTTAACGATTAATAAAAACTTTATTAATAATCTTAAAAATCGGATTTTAAATAAATTTTAAGCTTAATAAAGTTTAATTAAAGGTAATTTTCACATTATCTTTTAAATATTTAACTTTTATTTTATCTTATCCATTTTTATCTTTATTATCTTCATAATCTTTATTATTATTTTTATTATCCTTATACTCCATTATTATATTTATTTCTTTAATTAATATTGTTAAATTAACTTCTTATTATTTATTAATTTTAATAATATGATTTAACCATTCAAAGTTTTATATAAATAATTTTATACGTTTAAGTTTTTCCTTTATTAACTTAGGGAAGTTAAATGAGGATATAATAATTTAAAAGATAACTTTAATATCTTTAAATATATTATAAAGATTCTTACGTAAGTAAATATGGTTACGTTTAAGTTTTATAATTTGAAAAAAAGGTTATAAAATTAAATTATAATATTCTTTTATATTAAACTTATTAAATTTATTATTATTTATATCGGAATTATTAAATAAAGATATAAAATGGAACGTGAGGTTTTCAAAGTTAGAAAGAAGTTTTTTAAATCGATTTAATGGTAGTTATATAAGATTTTTCAAGTTTAAATCGGTTAATTAATAAGTATTTATTTTATAATTTAAATTAAAAGATTTTAATCATATAAATATAAAAAAAGATGAGGATATTAATTCTCGAGATTTATCTCTTAATAAATATAATTTATTAAATAGAAAAGAGGTTAATTATTAATAATTTAATTTAAGTTTCTTCATAAAAAATAAATTAAACTTTTACATTAAACTATAATACTTTTTAAAAAGTAAAAGATCTTTTATAATTAATAAATTAAAAACATAAAGCTTTAATTTAAACCTATTCTTAATGGGTTAAATTATCATAAATAAAATCGAAATAATAAGAAAAGATAATTACTTAATTTATATAATATATTATTACTTTAACTTAAGGTTTCACTAAATATCATAATAAATATAAAAATAAATTGAAATGGGATTAAATAAGATGATTTAACTTTATAATTATTATTATAATTATAATGATTATAATAAAAGAAAAATGGAGAATTAAAGTTATAAAAAGATAAATATTATTAATATTTTAACTTTATTTTAAAGTATTAACAAGTTATTATATTTCTTAAATTAATATATATATATTTATTAAAGTTATATTTATAAAAGAATTATATATATTAATAAGTATTTTAAGTTAATTATATATAAGATAAATTATTTATATAATTATATAAATAATTATTTTTCTTTATAAACTCTTTACTTTATCTTTCCCGGCTTTTATTATTTTTCATAACATTATTTATTTTATCCTTTTCTTTATTTTTCTTCTTCTTAAATATTATTCCTTCTCCCTTTTTTTATTAATAATTTTAATTTTAATCATTATTAATCTAACGTATATAACATTTCAATATATTATAATAATATTAATTTTAAATAACTTCCTAAAAGATAAAAACGTTATACCTTTTATCGGCTTTTTTTTAACATATTATCTTAATAAATTTAATATTTTTTATCCAGATATCCTTAAAAAATATATTAATATTTTATTAATTTTTTTCATTATAAGTAATAAAAATGTTTCATATCTTATAATTTATTATTCTTATTATATTATTACCGGGAATTATTAAGAAAACCATAAAGATATATTATTTAATGATAATTTATTTAAATATATATACTTATTTATAAATTATAAGCTTATTAATTATATTGATTATCGCTTTTTTTAACTTATGAATAATATTATCAACGTTAATATAACACTTAAATTATATTTTTATATATTAAAAGATATTCTTAATGGGCTTTAAATTTATAAATTACCTTATTTCATTATTTTATTATTTTCTTAATAATGTTAACGTTAATAAATAACCTTAAGTTAAAATATTTCATTATTTTATACTTCGAATATTAGATTTTCTTATTAATAATTAAAGGAATATTAAAGTTATAACGAGACTTTTTCATACTTAATTATAACTTATTTAACGTAAATAATATAAACATTTATAAACTTATTAATTACTTAAACGGTTTAAAATTTACTTATATAATTTTAATGACATATAATAAATGGTTTAATTAATATAATATGGTTATATAAATAATAACATTAATAAATAAGTTTTTAAATTCTTTAAATAATATATTCCCATTATGTGGAAATATTTATATTTTAGTTAATATTTCTATATTCATTCTAATATTAAAACCCATTCATGATAATTCTAATATATATTTATTTATATATGTGGTATTTTAATCAATAAATAATATAATTTAAGGTATATAAAAGTTAATATATAAGTTTTATAATTATTATTTTTACTTAATCCATTAAGTTTATTATAAATATCTATTTATTCATTTCATTTAAATTATTTTTTACATTATATATATATCATTTTTTTAAGGTTTTTAATTAAAAAAGAATAATTATTAAGATTTTTATTTATCCCTTATTATTAATAATGATATAATTAAAGAAAGAAAATATATAAGGAGTTTTAATTTTTCCTAATTATAAACCAAATATATTAACAAATTTAAGATATTAAAACTCCCGATAAATATTAAATAGTTATGATTAAATGATAATTAAGATAATAATAATAACGTAAGTTATAATCATCGCTAATCTTAATTATAAATAAAGATATTAAAAAAATATTCCGGTTTAATTTCCAATAATTCCAATAAAAAGTTAAATAACGAATATAAATTATATATTAAATTTATAAACTAATAATTCCCTTTAATTATCGATTATTCTATTAAGGATTTAAATAATAATGAACTTAAATCCTAAATAAATTATTTAATAAAATTATAACTTTTAATTATTAATTATTTTATTAAGGGATTAAATAATAAACCTAAATTATAAATGAAATATTTAAAAAAGCATAAAATATTAAAAAAAGTTTTTAACTTAATATTTAAGGATAATAATAATGGTAATAATAAAATAAGTAAGGAATAATAAAATGGTTTATTTAAATATCTTTAACATTTTAATTATTTAAATATTACTTATAAAGTTAAGTAAATAAAGAATATGTCGCTTTTATATCCTCTTATTTTAAATAATAAGGGAAATTCTTAAGATTTAACTATATCTTTTAGTAATAATGAAAGTAATAAAATAAATATAAATAATAAAATAAATAAGAATAACATGAATATAAAAGATAATAAGAATATAATTAATATAGGTTTTAAGATATTATTTATAATCATATTTTAAAGGTTTAAAAATAGCTTAAATATCATATATTTTACCCTTATTATATAAGATAATTAATTATATAAAATTTCTTTTATAACTTATATATAAGGTTTATAAATATCTTATTAACTGAAGGATTTCACGGTTCTTTAATGGTATTATTCTTATTTTATTTTCATTAATATAAACATTATTAATTCAATGGTTAAAAGATTTAATACTTACGATTAATAATTTAGTATAATTTAAGTATATAATTAATTATCTTCCTTATTTCATAAAAAGAATGACAAATTAATCAAATAATAATATTAAAAAGTTTAAACTTAATATAAATATATAATAAATAATTTAAGTTTATATAAAATCATCATATTATTAAATAATATTATTATATACTTATTTATATTAAGTTAAACATAACTTAAGAATATAAATATTTAATTTAAAATATAATTTTAATAAAGATTTTTATACCTTTTTTATATATTAATATTTAATTTAAATGAAATTATTTATAACTTTATTATTACCTTTTTATAACCCTTCTTAACTTAATTATTATTATTATTGTTAATGTTATAAATAAAGGCCTTAATTTATTAATAATTTTCTTTCTTTATATAATCATTAATGGCTCCTTTAAACGCTTTTATGTTTTAAAAAGGTTTATTATGGAAAGGTAACCACTTTTCGACATTATCATTAATGAAAAAGGGGGTATTATCCATAATAATGATAAAAGCGATAATAAGGTTAATAATAAGAAGTTTATTTAAATATTAATAAAAATAAAAAGTATAAAAGTTTTCTATTAATATAATACCTTAAATTAAATATTTATAATATTATTTTATATTAAGCTTAAACTTGTAAATATATAATAATATTATTTAATTAAAAGGTTTAATATTCGAGAAGAAGGTAATTAAAAAATAACGCGTAAACCTTTTCGTAATAATAAAGTTTAATATAATAAGTTTGAATATTTTAATAATTAATTATTAAGGATAATCCATATTAACTTTATCATTTTAATAAGAAAATTTAAAAATAAAGAATCTTATTATAATATTATCCTTTATATTAAATACATTAAATTAAATAAAATAATTAAATATAATTAAAATAACTTTAAAAGAAATTTATTATATAATATAAATAACTTTTCGAAATCTTTACCAATTTAATAAAACTAATTAACCTTAATGAAATAATTAACTTATCCATATAATTAAATAAAATAAAAGTTATAAATTTAAAGGTTAATTCCATTAAAGCATATGGAATTTTAAGAAATTAAAACGGTATATTTATTATAACTCTTCCTTAAATACCTTAGTTTTTAATAAATTAAAGGCTAATTTTAAATTAATAACTATATTTATAAAGTCCTTAAATATATTATATCATTCAACTTTTCTTATTATAAATTTTTAAAGGTTTATTAATATTTCTAATCGGTTTATAACATAAACCATTTAATTTAAAGGTTAAAAATATTCCTTAATTTTATAATAATCCTTTTTATAAATCTAATTACGAAAATTACCTTATTTATCTTTTAAAAATAATACTAAACTTAATTTTAAATCGGAAGGAATATAATATTATAATATGAATTTTTTTTTAAAATAAAGTTAAATATATTTAAATTTAATTATATTAATTAAATTAATTAAAATAACATTAATATATTAATTCCTTTAAAAATCATAAAAAAGGATATATTTAAACATATATATTTAATATTAATAAATATTAATATTAATAATATAATTAAAAGTATATTTAAACTTTATTAAACATAATTCTCTAATTAAATCCATTATTTTAAATAATATTTTATAATTAAAAATATTAAATGTTTTATATACACGTTATTCAATACTTTAATACTTATTTAACTTATATTCATAAAGTTAATATATAAAGTTAACACCGGTTAATTATATAAAAAATTCCCCAAGTTATAATTTAAAACTTATAATAATAATTACTTATTTTTAAAGTAAAAAAAGTATTTAAAAAAGAAATTAAATGATAAAATTAATTATAAATATATATAAAAAACATTTAAAACATTATTAACTAATTAAATTAACCATTATTTTATACTTTTATATTTAATTACCTTATATTTAATTACCTTATATTTAATTACCTTATATTTAATTACCTTATATTTAATTACCTTATATTTAATTATTTTATACTTTATATTTTATTACCCTTATTATTTAATTACTTAATAACTTAAAAAGATAAGTTTAAATATTTTATTTATATTTAATATTAACTTAAACTAAATATCTTAAAGCTTTATTAATATTATATCTCTTTTTAAAGTTTTATTATAACTTAAAATAAAGATATTTAATTTCATATTCTTTAAAAAAATATATTTAAATATAATCATCCAAATTTTTCATAATATCTATATAATGGCTTTTATTATTTTTCATACTTAACTTAAATAGCAGAAATTTAATAATATAAAAATATATCTCCGTTAAAGAAAATATATTTATAAAGTTAATATAATATTAACCGGAAATAACTTTAAAAATAACGGTATACATAAATTTAAGATATTAATAATTATTAAAAAACTTATAATAAACTTTCTTAAAATTAAAAATTACTCCTTTAAATCTTTTTTCGGTTAAATCTTAAATGATAAATAAATTCTTTTCCAAAATATCTTAATATATAAAGCCTTTTTTATAAATATAAGTTAACCCACGTAAAACATCGAAAAAAAATATATTATAATTCTCGAAGTTTTAGTTCCATAATTTTTTAAACCAGGTTTAAAAATCGCATAAATATATCGGCATAAATAAAAAATATTTATCATATTTATTATTAACCATAAAAAAATATACTAATAATTTAAATTAATGATTACATTATATTTCTTTAACTTTTAAAATAAATTTATATTTTAATAATATAAAATAAATAACCTTTTCGCAAATTAACGTTATAACCTTTTTATTCCAACTTATTATCATTTTAATAATAAAAACCTTATTAATAATTACATTTATAACCGGCTTTATATAGCTAAATATACTTAATCCAAATTCCTAAAAATAAATAAAATAATCCTTTATATATTATTAATTAAAATAAAAGTTAATATCCAATCTAAAATTTAATAATTAATAATTAATAAGTTTATTCTTTTAAAGTAAATTATTATAATATTTAACATATTTAAAATCATTTTTAATATTAAATTATAATATTAACTTTAATAATGAAAATCTAAAATATATCCAAGTATATTTCTTATAAAGAAACCTTTTTTCGTTAATCTTTAATTTATAATTAATAAGTTTAAATAAAATTATAATAAGAAATTTAGTTGAAAATATCACTTACTTTAATGTTTTATAGAAATATAATAAACTTAATTAATATAAAACCTTAAGATTAATTAGATTAATTAAAATGTTAACGTTTATATAATTAATATTAGGTAATCTTTACCTAATTTTCCATTTTTTATTAAGTTTTTTAAACTTTTAATAAAAATTAAAAAAATAAATAAAATATAATGATTAATACGTTAGATTTTTTAAATTTATAATTCTTAATATATTATTAAATTCCATGAATTAATGATAATGATTTATATTTATTAAATCTTTTTAATTTATATATTCAAATATTTACCTTAATATATATTTTATTATTACATTAATTTTATAAATCTTAAAGAATCTTAATTAAATAAAATTAATATTGATTATATTTATATTATATAAAATGATTTATTAGTAGGTTATTTTAGGCTATAGTTAATTATCAATTATAGAAATATATAATTTAAGTCTTATAAATATATATATTACTTAAATAATTTCGAAAAGGATTATATAAAATAGAGATAAAAAGGGATATTTTTATTAGAAAAAGCGATAAATATAATAAAATAAAATCTATTTATAACTAAATTCATAATTTACGTAATCATATAAATAAGCTATATATATAATTATAATAACTGGAAATATTATTATTAAATGATAATATATAAATATATTTTTAAGTAATAATATATAAATATATTATTAATTAATAATATATAAATATATATTTATATATATATAAAAACATAAATATACAATATTTATTTATATATATATATTTAATATTAAATAATAATTACATAATATATTAAAATTTATTAAAAATATATATAATAAAATTATTTATATTTAATATAAAAGGTATATATATATATATATTTTTATAAAGATTAATTAATATAAAAAATATAATATCTTTATAATTACCTTATTTTAACCTTAAGGTAAATTTTTATTAATTATTATTTATATATTTACCTTTTATTATTATTAAAATATCTTTATTATAATATTTATTAATTCTTAATTTATGTTTATATAAAATTAGGATAATATAATTATTTAAATAAGTAAATTAATAAAGAGTTAAGTTTAAAAAAAGAAAAAAAAAACATGAATTTATAGGGTTATAATTAATTTTATCCTTTACCTTTTTTATTATCATTTAAACCTTTTACCGATTTAAATAAAAATAATGGAGTTAAATTTATAAAACTATTTCAAATTAATAATAATTATAAACTTTAATAAAACCTTAAATATAAATCGGCTTATTAATTAAATATATAATGTTCATTAAAATATTAATATAATATTTAATATTTATTAAATTAATATAATCTTTAATTATGTTAGGATAATATCCCATTTTTGATATTATTACCGCCATTATTTAAATATTTTCATCATTTCTTCTTAAATTTTAATATTTTATTAAATATATATAAAAATATAAGTATAAATATATCATCCTTTTATTATTAATATTATCTTTAAATATAAACCTTCCTTAAATGATTAATATTTATTCAAATAAATTATATTATTATAAGTTAAGTTATAAAGAATATATGTTAATTAATAAAATAAGGAAAAGAAAATTTAGAATTTTAAAAATTTAATTAAAATAGAAAATCTTTTTATTTAATGTTAACTATAAATGAATAATATAATAATATTTAGTTTTTTATTATATAATAAAGTTTAAAATAATAATGAATATAAATTAATAAAAGTTATTAAAGGGATAAAGTATAAGTTATAAAAAAATGAGAAATTTAAGTAATTTATTTATTTAATTAAGTTAAGATTATTTCTTTTAAAATTTAAAGTTTTTACTTATAATAGTTATAATAATCATTTGTTATTTTTTTATTCTATTTTTAATATTTTCTTTCATTTATTAAAAGTATTAATTTTATTCTTAAATAACTTAATAATTTAAATTAATAACTTAAACATTATTTATCGATATAAGAAATATTTTCTTATTCCTTTATATATTTTCTAATATATAATTTTCCTTTAATATAAAATAATATATTTCTTTTATAATAATGGTTATTATTTATAAAAGTTATATTTATAATTCATTAAGAAATTAATTATTAATTTTAATTTTAAAAGTATGTTTATAAGTTAAAAACCTTTACTTAAAAAGATAAGGCTTAATAATAATTAATAAAAAGAGATAGGTATAAAAGGTTTAATAATCTTTATAATAATTATTATATTAATAACCATTATAATATTATTATATTCAACGTTTCCATAATAATAATTATTATATTAATAATTACCATAATATCATTATATTCGATATTTTTATGATAATAACTATTATATTAATAATTATTATAATATTATTATATTTAACATTTTTATAATAATGATTATTACATTAATAACCATCATGATATTATTATATTTAATATCTTTATAATAATAATTATTATATTAATAATTATTATGACATTATTATATTTAACATTTCCATAATAATAATTGTTATATTAATAATCATTATAACATTATTATATTCGATTTTATATTTAGAATCGTTTATGAAAATATCTTTAATTAATATCATAAATAAAATTATATTTTTATATCATTTTTTATATAAATTAACATCTCATATTAAGTAACTTAGTTTACGTTTACGAAAATGTTTTTATTAATTTATATCATAATAAAATAAATATAAAAAAACAAGTTTTTTATTTAATAAATTATAATAATATTAAAAGTTTTACCTTCAAATATATTATTTATTATTTCTTTATTATATTTTATATATTCTTCATTATTAATAATATTAAGGTTATATATTCGAGATAAAGAAATATTTATACCATTTTAAGAAAAAAAGTAAATATTTTTATTATATTAAGTTAAATTAAATATTTTTATAAATAAATTAATATAATAAAGATATAAATTCTTATAAAGGTAAAATCATTAATATAATATATTTCCTAATCTTATTATTATATAAAAGGTTTATATTTAAAAAAGGGAAATTTATAAACATAATAATATTATTATTTACATTATTTATATAATAATAAAATATAATTACCAATATATTATTTATCATTAAAATAATATACATATTTTACGCTCCCTTTCTTATTATTTTTCATATTATAAATTTACATATATATTTAAATATTATATATATATTATATTATATAATAAATAATTAAAATCCCTTAAAATCATTACGGGATTATTATATAAAATTTAATTTAAGCGGTAAAGTTAACTTCTTATTTAAATAATGGTTAAAATTCATATTTATAAATAATAATATTATTTTTAATTATGTTAATATTTAGATTTAAAATATAATTAATATAAATTTATTATTTTATTATAATTTAAAATAGTTCGAAACATAATTTAAAAAGGTTTAATTAATCTCATTTTAACTTTATATAAATAAACGTATATCTTTAACCTTTAACCCACGTTATTATTAATTTATATAACATTAATATTTAATTAATTTTAATCTCTTATTAAAAAATTATATACATTATTAATTAATATTATATTATTAAAAATATATAATAAAATTAAATATAATTAATAAATATTGAATTATAAAATAATTTATGTTAATTTAAAATTATTTTAAATTTTATATAATAAAATAACTATAATAAATCTTTAAATCCCTTAATCCTTTTATTAATTCTTATTTTATTATTCTTAATAAATAAATATTTATTTATATAAGTTATATTTTTTTAAATTAAATTATATAATATTACTTTATTAATATTAATTAATTATTTTTTAAAATTTATTTATTTACTTAAATATTTATAAAATAAAAAATAAATAAATATTTACCTAAAATATATTTAATAAATAAATAAAAATTTTATAATATTTTAATTTTTATAACGTTGATTATTTCTTTATTAATATTAATTTTTTTATTAATATTATATATTTTAATTATGATTTTTTAAAAATTATCGTTTATTACGTTTTTATAATATATTTAAAATCTTTATAATACTTACCTTTAAGATATATTTAATAAGGTTAAATTAATGTTAAATTAACTTTATATAAAAGATTTATCTTTAAAATTAAAATATTAATTCTAAATAATAATATAAATTTATAAATTTTATAAAAATTAATTTTAAAACTCTTAATATTGTTTATAAAAGGTTAAATTTTAATTAAGATTAAGTAAAATCTTTTAATTAAAATCTTAATAAAAAAAGATTATTCCTGCCTTTATTTATATTATTTACCTATAATTCTTTTATTAATAATAATAATAAATAATTAGAAATAATAAATAATAATAATTTTATAAGTTATATTATTTAAGTCTTAATAAAAATAAAGAAAATACTTATAAATAAAGTTATTATTTCGATGATTAAAAACTTAAATATATAATTAATTATCATTTTAAATATATTTAATAATTATTTAATTAATAATAATTATAATTTAAAATTAAATAAATTTTCTTTTTTAATAATTATATATATAATTAAAACTGCCATAATTAAAAGTTTAAATTAATTTAATATCACTTATTAATCATTAATTATAAAAATAAATCTTATATTCCTTTTGATTTATTCATTTTAATATATCTTTTTATTTATAAATATTATTTCTAATGGATTTAATTATTTATATAATAATAATTAATATTATATTATTATAAAATTATATTTATATTAATTATAAGGTAAATTAAAGTTTATTTTAATATTATATTATTTTATTTAATTATTTTAATAATATATATATTAAATATTATTATAATAATTATAATAATAAATATTCGTATAAATTTAATATATATTTATTTATTTTAATTATAATAAAGTTTTTATTTTAATTATAATAAATATAAATAAATATATTAAAGTAATTAATATATTTATTATAATTTTTATTTTATTTTTAATATTTAATAAAGCGAAATTATTTTAATTAATTTTAAATATTATTTTTTAAGTAATTAAAAACTTTAAAATTTAATTATTTATTATAATAAATTAAATTAAAAAGTTTAAATATTAAAAGTTAATTATAAAGATTTAAAATTATAACCGAGGAGTTAATTTATTATTAAAAAAGATTAAATAATTATATATTTTATTTCGGATAAATTAAAAAAAAGTTTTCGGAATTAAAATTAAAGTTAATATATTATAATATTATAAATATTTATGGTAAAACGTGTTAATTTTAACTTAATGTTTTTATTAAGAAATAATTTTATTAAAGTTTAAAAATTTATTAAAAGCTCGATTTAAAAAGGTTTAAATATTAGAAATTTAAATTTATTAAAAAGATAAAATTTATAATTATTTTATATTTAAAATAAAAAATAATTAATCTTTTATATTAAGTTAAGATAAATAATTTAACGGGTTTATTTATAAATATTATTAATTAATTATTTTAAGCCTTTTATTAAGTTTTTATCGAAAGAATAAAAATAATATTAATATATATATTTATAACTTTTTTTTTAATAATATTTTTTTTAACTTTTTAATTAAATATATAATTATATAAATATATAATTTAATATAAATATATATTAGTTATAAATATCTTTATAATAGAATATATTACATCGTTTAAATATATAATTAAAATGATTTAGCAGTTTGGCGGATCTTTGGATATCGACTATTGTCTATTCGGAGGCACAGAGTTGCATAGCTGGGCCGGTTGTCCCTCTGATTTCCTTAGCACGTTACACGGTCTTATCACTTTCGCACACTGTAGTGGCCATCCTCCACCAGAGGAGATTAACGAACGCTTTGACCGCTTGCAGCGATTCGACACCATGAGCTGGGCCGCGAGATCCCCGCAACCCGCCTCGGCGCAAGTCCGATATTCGCTGGGTCAGGCCTGGAAAGGGGCAATCGAGATCTACGGACGCCGTGTCCTAGCTGAACAGTACCCAGATGTTCAGGCGGTGTCCGGGGATCTAATCGAGGCCACGCTCTTTCACCTGAGGCAGATAGACCATCGTGATACGCACTTCAAAGGAATAGTATGGCCGGTATTCGTTGTGGGAGCAGAAGCTCAAACGGCCGAACAACGTGAAGCTATATTGGCTATTTTCGGACATTTAATCGATTTATTTCATATATCGTTGCTCGACATAGCAATCGCCCAGTTGAAAAGGATTTGGGTTCACCCGACGCCATACCCGCCTGGAAGTTCTTGGATACATGAAATCTGGGAGCGCAACGAAGGTCTCTTGCTCCTTTGATTAATAGAATCTTTCGAATAAGGAATGCTCGCAAGAGGAGGTCCGGAGACAACAACATTTAGACAGCCATATAATGTAAGCGTCGCCGAATTATATCAATCTAGCAAGTACTGTACAGTAACTATCTGAGAACCTATTAGCTAACACGAAGTGCACCATATAGCATGCGCGAGCTGAAAAGTGCAGCTATCGATGATTATGATTAAGGATATGCTACATAAAGCTCTACATCACTGGGCGACAGCCCCATCAGCACCATTGGCGCCATTCTTCTTCCGTTCTTTCGCCAGCTCACGGTCCCGTTTTTCTTTCCGCCACTTAACCCCATACTTCATAATGAGCAACAGAGACGGGGCGAAAACTATGTATATGAAACCAAGTATCGTGAACGCCCATCCGACGCCAATCCCAGTTATCATAGGTCCGATCACCGCAGTCGCCGCAGCACCAACTAAGCACCTGGTTAGATTATTACTCGCAGTAGCAGCACCCGCATTGCCCGGGTTCACGTCGACGAGTAGGACGTTAACAGTGTTGCTAAAACCTACAACACCCCAACCTAGCAAGAACAATAGGACGCATGGCACGGCCACATGAGCATGGTACTGAAACGCCCAGCCCCAGCCGAATATAACGGCTATCGACAGAGCTAGCATCGGGACACCGATCTCCAGCCTCGCTCGTTCAATTGGAAAATCGGATAAATCCTGCTGTTTACTCCGTTCATACGGCACACCCCGCAGCCTACAATGCCGTCTGTAGTTCCAGTTCATCAGCTTCCCATTGATGAAGGCGGCAACGATACTGCCTCCGACCATGGGGAGGTACATAAGACCGATCTTGACCTCATCGAAACCGTAGATCTCGGCCAGCTGCGTGGGCATAACCGTGGCAACGCAGTAGAACCCCGTGAACATGATGCTGCCAATACCGAGCAAGAGGAACATCTCCTTCTCGGCAAGGATGATAAGGGACTTCCAGATGTTGAATTTCCCCAGGCGGATGCTACGTCTCGTCGACGTGCGCGACACCGTGTGGCTCAGAGAACCACCGCCGGATTGCCCCTTGCGCCGCTCACGGCGTTTCCGTAGGGCGTCTTTGCATAGCTGCCAGAGCGTACGGTACGCTGGATGCGGCCGGATTGACCCGTCTCCCACGATCTCACGACAGGTCTCCGGCAAGAAGAAGGCGTGGACGAGGAAAACAAATCCGGCTAGAATCGCAAGGAGCCAGAAGATCCACCGCCAACCGACATACTGCGACAGGATACCTCCTATGATGGGGCCGATAGCTGGTGCGAGGAGAATAGGCAACGAGGTGTAGCCGACATAGTGGCCTCTTTCGGCCGAAGTAATGCAGTCGGCCACAACAGCTTGGCAAAGTGCTACGGTCGTGCTAGACCCTGCGGATTGCAGCATACGGAGGACCAGGAGGGCCGCGTAGCTAGGGGCTAGAGCGCATCCGATGTTGGCGCATATGTAAATAACGAAGCAGATAAAATACGCCGGACGCCGGCCCGCGGTATCGGCCAAGGAGCCAACAAACATCGGGGTCAGGCCTTGGAAGATCTGCGGGTTAGGAGGTAGATGTTAGCGATTTCGGTCCCGTCAGCGAATCATGTTAACTGCCGACTATCGACTCCAACCAACTTACCATGTATGTCGTCACAGTTAAGTTGATCTGGCTGACCGTAACACCGAAATCAGCGGCCAAAACGTTGAGGGCCGGAAGGTAAATCTGCGCCGTGAGAGGGGAGAAAAAGGCACCGATGGCAGCTCCGATCACGATGCCCCTTTTCTCCCAGTCCGTGAAGGCGGAGTAGTTGGCCCGCTGGTCGACGACGGGCTGCTCGCTCGGGGGCTCAGCATCGGCGTCAGCTAGCGGGCCCGCATGCTCCTCCCGCTTCTCGGGCGCGTTGCCGTCGAGGCCATCTTCGACCTCCAAGCTCTTTTCCGCGGCGGTGGATTCGATTCTGTCGTTCGTCTCGCTGGAGCGCGATGAGGTTTCGGACATGGCTTGGCTAGCAGGTAGCTAGGTAGGATTAATTGAAACTCTCTCTCTGCCTCTGGAAAATGCTATCCGACTGCAGACAGCGCTGCTAACCTAGTCTGCATCGGGACACGACCGCTGCTTATATATATTTCTCCATCGCGAGAACCAGCATTGGCTCCCGTCCGGTATTCATGCGGCCTTGTTAGCCGGTCTCGCTTAACGAGATTTCCCATTCTGGTTAAGTTTTCCGGCTTTAGAGCGTAGTGGCTGTCTATTACCCTGGCACGCCACAGGCGTGGTGTGGGCTTGTCGGAGCCGAACACGGCTATGCGACCCCCCTGTCTGAGCCGGAACGCGAGTAATTGACGTATTGGACCTGCAACAACGGCTCGGTATTTATCGCCCAACCACCTTCGTTCCCGTGCGATGGAAGGGGTCCTAGAATATTTACGAAACATCTAATCAAATTACTGCATTTCTGTGACTCACCTCGATAGGCTGCCGTCTATACGATATCTGCGTCAATGCGTCGTCATGAGTGACCGACGGACGAGATCAGGCTGACCGCTTGATTCCCCGGCGACGGATACTTGACGCGGCTACGGAGTCCACTGGTATTCTCCGTGGTTCCATGTACACGGACTTAGGATTGACCAACTAGGACTTGGAAGTTATTATCACCGTGTCTTATCTATTCGGTTGGGGATCCGGGATATAGAATAGAACCCCGTGGAAAGACTGGCAAGGCAGATATTATTTTTCTCGGCGCAGTATGCTTTACTCTTTCTATGTCACTTGATTAAGTTGTTATTCAGTGCGATTGATGGTATATATGTGTTTCCTCGCAGGGTAGCTTGACGCGTAGTAACTAACCCCTTCTCTTGGAGGACGGGTTGCTAAGTAAAAGAACAAAGATTACTTGAGAATTGATGGCGGCATAGCTTTTTATCTCGCTATATATTCCATAATTACGTATGCTAAAGACGCAGATGTACTCTGCTCGAGAGAAAGTGATAAAGATTATTAGTATGGACAGGGGCACTTTATGATGCTGTGAGTTATATGCCTTTGGTCCTCACTCCCACACGATTACTCTTAAGTCGACTTCGAGGTAATATCAGATACATCCAACGAGCATCTCGGAGAAAATGTACGAGTCATTTGAGGAAGGGAGTGTCGATGTCGTTATAATATCGCGATAGATGGTGATAAAACGATCAACGCGGAGATTACGCCACCTACGTAAGGGGAGGCAGAGGCGGTAAAGAGGTAAACAGAAAGGAGAAAAAAAAAAGGGTCTCATTCGGGTTCGAATGGGACACCTCCCATTACTTGATCGTGTATCTAGGGAGTCAAAATGGCAAAAGGGAAACCCCGAGGGACTTCCAGGCCCAGCCTCTAGATCTCAGCGCCTAGAGCTACTGCGCCCACCTCCTCTGCGCCCCAGCAGTCTATAACACTTCGCCTCCGTTTGTTCTTTTCCTGGGGAAACAGAGACGTTGCCTAGTGCTGCTGAGCGTGTGGCAGGATCGTCGGCGTATTTGTTTGCGACACCTATTTCAGGGCTCCGGTGGAGCTCGAACTGGAGGGCTCGATGTCGTGTCTGAGACTCAACCAACTGGGCCATTGCGGGCCATCAGTGGTTGAGTCGCTGTACTGGGAGACTCGCAGTTTAGGTTTATGTACCTTACTCCTGAGCCGCGCAGCAAACAGCCGAGATTATTGCGTGGACGGTGCACGCAGATGTGACACCTGGCAAGTGAACCCATGACCTTCAATTTTCCGACAGGATGTTCCGAAAGGCCTAAGATGCCTACCTAGGCAGATATCCGTATGTTCTCATATTACATTTATCTAATTCAAGCACGGAAGCCGTACAGATTAAGAACTCAGACCGATGGCATAGGCCCCCTTAAACCGCCAGCAACGTCCATGATGTTCCGGACATAGGTCTAGACACCTCATGGATAAAATTCCAGGCGTATTTGTAGTATTCTGGTATGATACTACGCTGCCATATGTACCTCACATATATGTATCTAGGCTAGTGATTCTATGCCATGAAACAGGTGCATACTGGAGGATTTAGGGGGGTAGAGCTTAGAAGGGGTTAGAGTACGATACACGATATGGGGAAGGCGTTGCGAGGAGGACTACTATCCGTAGGGACAGCGAAGAATGGAAGACAATTAGGAAATATATACGTCAAACCACTGCAGCAGGGAGTGACATTATTCTGCACAGATGAAGAGAACCACACGTGTCGGTGAAAATGACAACCAATTGCAATTCCCATCAATAACATCGAGATCAGATTCATGGATCTCTACAGAGTATTATATACAGATTCGGCCAACATGTACCAATAACAACGCCGACTAGGTCGCCAGGTTCTCCAACATGAGCACTAATGCGAGGTCGAAATTCACTTTTCGGTTCCTTTTCTTCACCAGATGCAGCCTTTTTATGATGGCCCCTATTTTTCTCATGTTTCCCCTCAATGGTATTCCTAGATAAATCAAACCGCTAACTGCCAATGCAATAAAAACGCACGTAAAATCATGATTAGCTGTGTAGACCGCAAGTTCTGGTGCGCATGACCTCTCTGCGCTTCTTATCTTTTTCTGTGTAACAAGTCAATGAGTTGATCGTCGGCGGTATTGGGTGTATAATAGACTTACCTCCATCCCATACTAGGAACTCATGTAAACCTGAGCCTGCGGGCACCATGGGTAAAACAGGCACCTTCTTGTCTGTCATAACTTCCAAGAGAGCCGGGCCATCAGAGTTGATAAGCCATTCTAAGCTTTCTACAGTCTCCTCGGGTTTGACGAGTCTCCGGTGCTGGACACCCATGGCGTCGGCCAGCTTCATGAAATCCGGGTTCTTCTGGTGCGTATGCGCGTATCTATCTTCATAGAAAAGGTTTTGCCATTGAGTGACCATTCCTTGCTCCTCGTTGTTCAACACAATGACTTTGATTCCAATATTAAACTGTGCAGCAGTGGATAGTTCTGTAAGAGTCATGTTGAACGAAGCGTCACCATCGATATCGATGACAAGGGCGTCAGGCCGAGCGACTTTAGCACCAATGGCAGCGGGAAGACCGTATCCCATGGTACCAAGGCCTCCAGACGAAACCAGGGTTCGGGGATGTCGCCATCTGAAGTGTTGTGCCGTCCACATTTGGTGTTGGCCGACACCGGTCGAGATGATGGTGTGCTCTTTTCGGTTGGCGGTTAGCTTGCTGAGCTCCTCAATAAGAATCTGCGGCTTGATCATTCCTGGTCGTTCAGTACGTTCGAAGTCGTTCATAGGCCATTTCGCCTTCCACGAGTTGATCTTATCGAACCACTCTTTACGGTCTTCCATAGTCTTTATGTTGACACGGGGAAGAAGCTGTCGCAGATTCTCCGCAACGTCGCCCTCAATAGCTTCAGTTGCTTGTACAACCTTGTTGATGTT
Source organism: Hypoxylon sp. FL1857 (assembly GCA_022578955.1). Lineage (NCBI taxonomy): Eukaryota > Fungi > Ascomycota > Sordariomycetes > Xylariales > Hypoxylaceae > Hypoxylon > Hypoxylon sp. FL1857. Next base: position 812,874 of record MU400371.1, on the reverse strand, counting down.
CTTCGGCATGACCTCAAAATGCACAATACCACCTCTTCCCTCTGCAGCAGCGGCCTTAGCTGCTGGTGCAAATTTAGTGATATTTCCTGTCACACGGTCATCGAAACGGGCACCGAGAGCAATAATGAGGTCAGCCTCTTGGATTGCCATATTAGCAAAAGCGGAGCCGTGCATGCCAAGCATATAGAGCGACTTTTCATCCAGTTCGTCAAAAGCGCCTAGACCAAGCAGGGTTGTAGTGACGGGTATCGAGGCCTTATCCGCGAGCTCCTTAAGAACCTCTGGTCCGCCAATCGAGGAGACGACACCCTGTCCAGCATAGATAACGGGTTTCTTCGCAACGTTTACCAAGTCAGCCACTCGGTTGAGAGAAGCTCGAAGCTGTTTCTGAGTGGCCTCCATGGCCGCGCGAGATGCGGCGCTGGGCAAGCCTGGGAGAGCCGATTCAGTTGGGATAGCTCGTCTCAAAACGCCCGCGGTAACATCCTTAGGAAGGTCGACAAGCACGGGGCCGGGGCGTCCGCTAGTCGCGATATCGAAGGCTTCGTTAATTCTACGCGGCAACTCGGCAATATTCTTGACCATGACGTTCCACTTCGTGCAAGCCCTCGATATTCCTATAACATCTGCTTCTTGGAAAGCATCACTGCCAATAGCACTGGTGGGAACCTGGCCGCAGAAGACAACCATGGGAGTACCATCAGACAGAGCGTCTTGGATGGGGGTGATGACGTTGGTGGCGCCTGGACCAGATGTGACCAGAACCACACCGGGTTTTCCAGAGGCACGAGCATAGCCCTCGGCCATATGTCCAGCACCTTGTTCATGCTTTGGCAAGATGAAGTCGAAGTGTTTTGAGTTGTAGATAGCATCGAAAACGGGCAGAATAGTTCCACCAGGGTAGCCAACTATGGCTCATGTTAGACACGAATTGAAACTTCTGATAGGTTGGTATCCAACATACAGATGTGCTTAACACCTCTCCGTAGCATCATTTCGTGGAAAATCTCTCCTCCAGTCTTCCCGACGAACCTACGATAGTTTGGTCAATTTTACGCGCTTCAATGGCATGTAAAGAGGACAGCACTTACGATTCATCCATCTCAGGTGTTCGGGGGTTGACCAGGGGTTGAACATGACTCCGGTCTTTCGTGTCGGCAGCATTAAACGCTGGAGAAGGGGCATCTCTAACTTGGCTATGGGGAGTTGGTCGCGTTAGCAATGATGGCAGACAAAAGAATATATATGAAGCAAACGGAAGCAGTGGCGAATAAGCGCCGGAGTAACAAAATGTCTACATACGCAGTTGACTGAGCTGAAGTAGCCTGATTTCTGACACCAGTAGGCACGGTCTTCTTGGTCTGAAGGGCTGATGGCACGGGCGAGGTAGTCAGAGGGCGGCGTTGTTGTCGCGAAGCTTGAGCCAGAGCCTTCACGGCTCGGCTAGCTTGTCGGGTGCGAAGCATGGCTGTGGAGGGGAGATGGGCGCAGGGAAGAGAAGAAAACGAAACAAAGACTACGCGACAGCGACGAATTTCGGGGTGTCAACCGGCCAAAATAAACCGTCGCGAATACCCTCCAAGGACTATTCACCAATACCTTCTCTGACGGTAGGTGATGGATCAATGGCAAGAAATGGGTTGAAGGTTCTGACCCAAGAGTCACAGAACGAAATTCAATTTGACCCGACTGCGGAACACAAAAAAGACACAAAGATTGTGGGGTTATGCAAGGGGGCCCTGAAAAGGGCCCGTGCGATGCCTGCTATCGACCGCTATCGTACCTGCTGCCCCGGTGCTGCCCTCGCTGTAGCCGCTATGCCAGTAGCCAGTGGCTTGGTGGCAATTGGCGATATCGGCATATTCCCGAAAATTTCTTTAACCACTGATTGGTCCCCACATCTGACACCTGATTCAAGAATTATCTTCTGTGGCGGTCTGGAACGTCAGATTCAACCCGTCCATTTGTCCAGTACATATAGATGTCGTTGGCATGTCAAATTCGACTTCGCCCCTCAAGCTCGTCTGCCTCCGTCGGGTATCTGCATAGCACTCTGCGTTGCTCTACAAATCGTTGCAAACCAGAATGTTCTACAAACGGTTGCCTATACATACAAACCACACCTTGTCACCTGAACAGGTAGTTCAATTGATCAAAGTTAACTGTTATGCCCTTCTGTCCGGGCTGCCGGGTTGGAATGCTTACCTCATCTATCGATAAGAACTACCAAACCCAGGGTTACACGTAAATAGGATGCGGCTAATTTACTCGAGGGAGACAAGATTATGGAATAATAGGACGAGGAATAAATATAGTTAGAGTAAAATACGACGTAGGCACTTAACTCATACCTACAGAGACTGAATTATATATTTCCATAATTGCTTCTTTTAAGGACGAATAAAGTTGTTAACTTCGTGTTAGTTACATACATGTACATGTAGTACTTTGAAACTGCCCAATGGGGTAAGTAACGCTCGAGTACCTAATCCCGATCCGTTTAGCTATTCCCCTTTCGACGAATAGAATTCAGGACTTTCTCAGTACCTCTGCCCCACCATGAATTTCATACTCTATTAACATCATTGTCATCAGCCAAATACCACAACCTAACAAGTCGGATCTCATTGTCCCTGATACTCAAGTGCCTCTGTACTTGCTAGTTAAATCGTTACCATTGCGTCACTCTATTGATAGTCGCCTCCCGAGAAATGTATTAGGCTAGAGTGTTAAGATCTATGCAACTCCTACCCTTCGAGGACACCCGCATACACCCCAAGGGTATTCTATCTTAATAATGCGACTCCGAAAGTCAAACCAGGGAAAACGCTTCGACTCTCTTCTTAGTTTTGACCTTTCTGATGGAGAACAATCAGCGCCGGCGCAAGAGGAGCGCAACCCGTCCGATGAGGAATTTGTAGTATATCCCCAGCAGCAACTGGTCGACCAAGATGAGCTTGATGTCGACCCTCAGGATTCTTCGGGGTTTGAATCACTGAGCGAAAAGCAATCTGAGCCGAGGCGCAAGAAGAAAAGCAGGCGATCCTGGGCACCAAATGATACCAAACCATTGGGCGAAGTACAGCCGTACCCGACAGACCCAGCGCAAAAATGGACAAGAACATATGTTGGTCCAGTCAAGCGGTGGACGCGGCTATTTTTCCTCGTGGACTACTGGTTTGGCGAAAGGGATGATCGCAGAGAAGTTTTTTACTACTTCATGAACTTGTGGTGGAAATTTGAAGTTCTCCCTCCCAAGCTTCCACTAGATTCTCATCAGTTGGAAAGGGCACAGGACGGTTGGATGCCGGACAACTTTACTCGGGACTTAGAAGACAAGTTCCGCCGCTGGTACCAAAGGTATCTTTCTATACGAACCATGTCGCAGGAGTCAACTTTGATCGACAGAGCCAAGGCGTTCCGCTGGTTTATTCCGCAGGCCGAAGGTAACATGACTCTCTTGCTTGGTCATGTATCGAACCAGAAGGAATACCCCATCAGTCAAGGACAAAGTATACCGTTCTCAGATTCAGGGATTCCAATCGAGGATGAAGGTAATCAAGACGCACAGAGCGGTGGCTGGGTACTTGATGTAGGAGGCATCGTTCTCTCAATGGGATGGGCACCAATCAAAGGCCAAGTCGATCAACTCCTGGCCATGGCAGTCATCCCATACTCGGACCAGGCTTTTTACAAGGATCTGAAGGATGCACCGAAGACACCAGAGCTAAAGGAAGGAACCATCCAGATTTGGAAATTCGGGGCAGAAAAGGATGATAAAGGGGTCGTTCGGCCGGCTCGTTCCTCGCCGAAATTGGCGCATGCATTCTGCTTTCATTGGGGAAGGGTATTGCGAATGCAGTGGTGCCCTGTTCCACTTACAACCCAAGAGCATGTAGCTCTCTTGGCTGCACTATGCGGCGATGGAAAGTTGAGGATTGTTGAGATCGGGCGAGCTCCTGGGAGTGATGAAAAGGAGACTTTTGGTAAGGACACATGATCCACAATACTAAAAAAACGAATGAAATACTTTGCTAACATTATATTAGAGGAATTGCAGCAGCCAATGGCCACCATCGAGCCTCCTAAGGAATATACGCTGGAAATCAACTGCTTCACCTGGATCAATATGAACCGTATTGCTGTTGGCCTTTCAGACGGTTCAGTAGCAGTCTGGTCGCTTTCACCTTGCCAACAGCTTCATCGCCATCCTGTTCATTCGAGTCCTATTATGGATATCGTATCTGGTTATCCTTCTAAGCCTTTCCTCGTCGCAACAATGCCTATGGGTGGCGTGTTCACCGTAACCGATTTGAACCGACCAACTGCGGAAAAGACATATCACGGAAATCCGGTAGTTTCTCTTCAGCCAAATGTCCTGGCTTGGAGCGACCACTTAAGAGGTTTCGCATCTATATGGCCTACATCGTTCCCAGGCACATCAACCGTTTCTTTCGTGCAGTCTCGAGTATTTCCTCTATCTCGCCATATTTGCACCGTTGAAGGCCAGACGACGTGTCTCGCATTTGGGACGTGCCATCCGTTCCTTCTCATCGGAAGTTCAGATGGTTCGGTATGGGTCATTAACGTCTTACGAAAAATGTCATCACACAGAGACAAGACACATAAGCTGAAACTTTTCCAACACGAATACTGTTCGCCTCAACCATCAGCTATGGAAAATGACGTTGAGGAGCAGGTGTCAGACCGTGGAGCATGTCGTATCCTTCATGGATTTTTACCCCAAATCAACATTCACCCCCTAGGCATGAGAGTAGCGAAGGAGAGTAGAGTCAAGCGCGCCAGAGGAGAAAAGAAGGCCGAGAAAAGAAAGTCGCAAAAATTAGATGAAGAAGCTGGCGAACAGGAGGAAATAGACGATGATAACTTCACCATGGTTCCAGGTCCCATCACAATTCACGAGCCCCTGACTCGGATTACGGCCGTGTCTTGGAATCCGAATGCGGAATTCAGCTGGTGGGCCGCCGCGGCGATGGGCTCCGGGCTAGTAAGGGTCATGGACCTCGGCATTGAGGACACCCGGAAAAATTCGGGCGAACGCGACGGACAGTCGGGAGCGGCCGAGCCAGAAGACAGCGTTATGAGGGAAGTTGATGATGGCGATCATAGTCTTCCTTATGAGGAAGAGATGGGAGAGGAATCAGACGATGATATCGACATGACTGCATATGATTGAGCTAATATCCGGATGATGTCCAACGTTGCAAATGTCCATGGCTAGCTAGTCTCAACCTCATTTATAGATGATACCCCAAGGGCGTTCTTAGCTAAATATGTCTACTTTGTTTATAATTAGGTACTCGAGTTAGCATTGAATTAACACATGGATATTTTTCTATTTCGGCCCTCATCTGGCCTCTAGCCCGTCTAATGCCTGGCGACAACAGCAAGCGGCCGCTTCGCCTTCTACATGCATCTATGGTCTAGATCTAACTACTGTAGAAGACAGAGTTCTTAATGACACCTCTATGAAGTTTGATCGGACTTCTGGTTTCCATCGCATTAGTGAGTGGTAACGTGCGCAATGACCTCGACCTCCCCTGCGTCCTCTCTCTAGCATTGTCCGCCCATGACACTATGGTGGTAGTCAAAGGCCTTAGCCATGCCAGTCAGATGTGATGCCGCAGCGAATAGGATCAGTATATGGAATAACTGATGAGAGCTACCCCAGATGTCGAATTTTCGTGGGAAGCTCCGCTCGGGCCATCGAATCCATATGATTGTTAGTGCATTGCAATGGTGGAAAAATAATCATCTTGATGACTTACTGCATACTATTATTTCTAGTTAGTACTTGAGATTTAATAAGACATCAATGAGATTGAATACGTTGGGTTTCGAAAAGGGGGAGGAGCAGGCTCCAAAGTATACTCACAAGAAACGCCCCAAAGATGTATAAGAATCCTTGGAGCAAAACCCAATTAAGTCCCATACGCTCTTCCAGCGATCGATAACCATAGATACTAAGTCCATGGCAGACGGGGACGACCCCTGAGACACCCAAGCCAACAAACATGGCTGCTCGATAGGGCCTCCAGCGCGGTGTTCTGAACTGCTCGACCCAGGATACTATGCCGCAGCCAAGGCCCAGGAGGAATATCTGCAGTATAAAACGTTATTCAGCACTAGAATTCATGATTTAATTTATCCGCAGAGTAATTAAGATGCTCCCGGTCGACTTGGAGAGTAGGGGTATACTTACCCCGTACAAGTAAATCGTCATTAGTTTCGGTAAACAAAACAATGCGTAGTAGAGCGCCGGGACGTAACTTCCTACAATGAGAAACACAATGCCCGAGTAGTCTAGCTTGTTTCCCCATTTCGCAACCTCTTCTGAATGATTCGAGATGGCGTCTGCGACATGTTAGGCCCATAAGTGATAGGGAAGACGTAATTTCTTCTAAATGTCCCATCTAGCGCAATTAAGATAAGAGGGCGTTGATCACTTACTGCTCATCCATTAGTAAATCTACAAATTGCAAGCCAAAGTTTGGGCGGAAGTAAGTTTTAACAGGGCCAGGAAAGCATACCGGAACGTAGCACTCATGCCGAGGCACAGCACAGCGCCGGTGAAGAAACACGCAAACACGAGCACATCCGAGCTATTGGCAGACGCGTACCGCGGCGCGATGACATGGTACAGCCATGCCCCTACAGAAGGGAAGAATAAAGCGCCGAGTAAATGCGTCCAAATATTGACGGACTCGTTGTGCACATAGAAGAGCGAGGTGAACGACCGCCAGTAGCTGTTGCTGTCTGGCCGGTATCCCGTCACGATGAAGTGGTTGTCGCGCCGCCAGTGTGGCAGGTCGTCCCAGAGGACGAGCAGTGCCGAGGCAACTTTTTGCTCTACATCTTTGGCGGTTTGCGCGAGGCTGGACTTGGAGGATGCGGATGAGCGCCGTCTCCGGAGGCCGGAGCCCGGGTTCGTTGCGTCGGCCATGGTTAATTTATTGCAAGTCCGGCTTTGCCCAAACTGTGGTTTCAGTCCGAATAAAAATGAAAGTATTAGTATATCATGCCATAAAAGAAGTTACGGTCATTAATTCATATCCCGATTTTTTTCTTGGGCGGATGTTGGGTCGTGTAAGTCGGAAGTTTTGTTGAGAGGCAATGTACATGCAATTGTGGCACCGGTATATCCAGTACTATCTGACAGCTGATTTCACTTGGGGTCCCATACGGCTCCTTCCTAGCGCCATTGTACTAAAACGGACAGTGAAGATTCGACCAGGGCTGAATTGAAGATACGATTTTGTACAGTTATTAGATTCAATGGTATATCAGGCGAAATGAAGAGTATATTGAAAAGTCACTGCGTAAATATTCCCGTGAACCCCGGCAGCAATATGAAAGTCATGTCTATCCTCTTAGCGCCCACGCTGCATGCATCCATATTCTCAGCGTCATGGCTTCTCGTTGCTTCCGTGAATCGTAGAGTGTGTATCTCATTTCTTGCCGCTCTTCTTGATTCCGCCGCTAGTCAAGGGCCCCTTGCCGGCAGCCTTCTTCGCCAATTCCTGTCTGGCCTTCTCGTCTGTCGATTCAAGTTAGCAACGATCGATGATAACGGGTGCTCGAGATCGCATACCAGCCTTCTTCTTCTCGAGGAATGCTTTGTCGTCTTCGTCGAGGTCCTGCTGCTTCTTCTTCGGGGCCTTCAAGGGCTTGACCTTGCCGCCTGGTAAAAATGTCGGTGTCAGCCAAAGCCTGTAAGCATCATGGAGTGATTTCCGGGGAAAATACCTTCTCTGTTCTGGCCACCCATTCTGAGAGGATGTTTTTCGTGCTGGTGTTTTTGCTGTATGTAGATTCGCACGGGATGCCAGACAAACCCTATTTATCCGCGAAGGACGGGGATGAAAAGCAGTCGCAGAAGAAAGAGAGTGATGGAGTCGACTTGAGTCTGGAACAATCGGCCAAAGCGAAGGAAACAATGCGACCGCGGGGCAATAAAGAGCAAAGCAATTGGCAGGGTCCTGCACTAGATATTCTTGCGCTAAGCCAAATAGTCACTAGCGCAGAGCTTAATGCACGAGCAGCCGTGATTGGAACCGGGATCCACCTGCGAGGTGCCGTGAACCGGGGCTCGGCAATACATAAATCCCTTTTTCTGTTAGTGGAACCTTGGAAACTTGGAAGGCTCGGTCGCACGGGCAGAACCCACTGGCATTGTCAGCCTTCTAACGTGAGTCGTTTTATCACGTCGTCACTACTCGCAATTCCACACCTGAATCGATTCAAGATTCTCGGATCAGCAGCATCCATATCCCCCAACCCACCGACTTATTCGTAACCACTTTTCCCGACGGCATCTTGTACACCTTACGGAGCGCCAGATTATTTATTACCTTTCTATCTTCGACGCTTTGATTTGCTATGCGGCGGAATTGAAAAGAAGCTTGACGGTTCGGCTCAATTCTGCACCTCCAGTGCTTGACGTTCTTGTGGCTGACACGCGTTCCCCTATACTAAAGATCCGGAAGGCTCTTGCACTTCCCGGGTCTTAATCCCTAATATAGTGAGCAATATGGCAACTCCAGCCAGTTCTGACGAGGGGGAGATTGTGGAGAACGGCGTTGGAGACTCGAAGGCAACTTCACTGCCTCAGTTTGAAGGAACTGGTGTTGACCGTATGGACAGAACTCGAGGTAGATATTCAAGATCAAGGTCGCCCGAGTATGTGAATGGCTCGAGGTACCCTCACAACCCTTCCCGACGAAGTCGCTCTCCCCGCGGGCGTAAGCGCCCTCGCGATGACCGTGACTCGCACCGTGGTGGCCGTCTAGACGCGGATCCACGCCGATTCCGCGTCCACTACGAAGATGCTGCCGACAACCACCGCCGCTCTCGCTTATCCTACGATGACGAAGACCGCCCGCCTTCGCGTTCCTCAACATCCGGACTGTTCTACGACGATAGAGATCGAGATTACGGTGCCCGCAACAGAGGCAGGGATCGAAGCCGAGACCGTGATCGCCATCCAAAAAAGCGACAGAGGAATCGCTCTCGTTCGCCGTTCCGCCCACTACGGGATGAAAGGAATCGAGGGGGTCCGGGACGACGGGACGACAACAAACGCCAACGTGCCCCCGACAGGGATGGCGCGGAAAGTGTGAAGTCGAGCCATCAAGGCACTCCCCGACATTACCAAGATCACGCGAAGTATTCTGAGCGACAAGCTCCTCTGGAGACTACAGATACTGGCAAAGATGACACTAAACGTGCTCCAGGTAGTTCGGAAGAAACTACTCCTAGAGATCCACCAGCTCAGTCCAATGGGCAGGATAACGACTACGAAGAGGAGCAGGCCGTCGACATAGAGGCAGAGTTAGAGCGTCGACGGCGACGTCGCGAAGAACTTCTTGCTAAATCGCGCGGTGCCACACCTATGCTAGTACAAGCTCTCCAAGCTTCAGAGAAGACGAATGGGTCGTCAATAGGCACCCTTACACGGGCTACCACGCCTATGGCCGCCGAAGGAAATACTCCCCGGTCTTGTAAGTCATCTTTATTCCGTGATTAGAAAGTACAAGTTCTAATACTGTGAACAGTTACCTCCTCTCCGAATTCTCCAGCTCGTAACCTTCAGGAAGGGATGTCACCTGCAGCAATTGAAATATCTAACGACCAAGAACTTATCAACACCCATGGCAAATTCAAAGGTACTGATGATGATGGGCCGTCTGCGGCAGATTATGACCCAACAGTAGATATGAGAGAGGATGAGTTGCGAGACGAACGCCGGCATGGCAATATCGGCCCACATGGGGAGGTACTTCCTTCTGATCAGAAGGCTGAAATCGCTCCAGTAGAAGAACCGCAACAGCCAGAGAAGCCAAAGACAGACGAAGATGATGACTTCGATATGTTTGCTGAAGATTTTGACGAAGAGAAGTTCGCCGCACCCAAACCCACTCACCTAGATACTACCGCGGATGATCGTAAAGTCCCCGTTCCCGTTGTTCAACCTAATGCAGGAGGTATTCTCGAGGGCGACGACAAGGATGGATACTATAAAATCCGGATTGGCGAGATCATGGACGGTCGGTATCAGGTTCAAGCTACCCTAGGTAAAGGCATGTTCTCTGGTGTTGCGCGTGCCGTCGATATTACTACCAAGAAATTGGTTGCTATCAAAATGATGCGGAACAACGACGCTCTCAGGAAAGGAGGCTTTACCGAAATTGCAATTTTGCAGAAGCTGAACGAAGCCGACCCTGAAAATCGTAAGCACATTGTGAAGTTTGAGCGGTACTTCGAACACAAGGGCCACCTTTGTCTCGCGTTTGAGAATCTCAGCTTGAACCTGAGAGAAGTCCTGAGAAAGTTTGGTAACAATATTGGTATCAATCTGAATGCAACTCGCGCCTATGCGCATCAGATTTTCGTTGCTTTAGCTCATCTTCGCAAATGCAGTATCATCCACGCCGACTTGAAGCCGGACAACATATTGGTAAGCAAGTTCATAGCCCATATCATGTTAGGAGGTTACTAATTTTGTGTAGGTCAATGAGACTCGCAATGTCCTGAAGATTTGTGATCTAGGTACTGCTATTGATAGATCAGATGCTGCAACCGCAAACAACGAAATCACACCGTACCTAGTCAGTCGATTTTACCGAGCCCCAGAGATTATTCTAGGGATGCCGTACGACTACGCTGTCGACATGTGGTCCATTGGCTGCACGTTGTATGAGCTTTACACCGGCAAGATCCTATTTACAGGCGACAGTAACAATCAAATGCTGAAGGCAATCATGGAGATCCGCGGCAAGTTTAGCGCAAAATTATACAAGCGTGGCGAGTTATCTCACATGCATTTCGATGATGCCGGGAATTTCATCAGCGTTGAGAGAGACAAGGCGCTTGGAAAGGTACGTTCATGTTTCCTAATTCGCGAAGAGTTTCCTTCGACGCCTAGCTGGAGAAAATTCGGATACCCCCTTGCATTTCTATTTATATACAGCGTCTAGCAAACACTTCTCTGGTGTCCAGGCGTTTGTGGGTGCTAGGGCACGGCTGCAAGCTGCAAGCTGCAGGCCGGTCGCATCAAAGCGAATGCATTCGGAATGATGTCCAGCCGCACAGAGATCCTTGCGCACGTCCACCGTTATCCTACATATAGGATTCATCAACTTTAGGTCAGCAATCAGACTACGCGGGATCCTACAATTATATTGCGATATTACTTGTCTCAGGTTGGAGTGTGCAGCGCGCTTAGAATCTAAGTGCTACCCCCGGATCTGACGGGGTCGAGCTGATGCTGACAACCGACCTCTATTCACTAGCTTGATCCTAATCATGTTGAACCCCACGTCACGAGTTCCTTTCTGTTGCATTATCGTTATTCTTGTCTCGGACATATTTCGCTTGGGTATGCACGCTGACATCTTTATAGACTACCGTACGGACCCTAGCCATCGTCAAGCCAACCCGGGATCTCCGCACTCGTCTCTTGGCTGCTTCAGGAGGTATGAATGATGTGGAGTCTAGGGATCTGAACCACTTCGTGGACCTGCTAGAGCGTTGCTTGACGCTCAACCCAGACAAACGGATCACTCCGTCCGAGGCCTTGAAGCACCCTTTCTTCGCGGTTAAGCTTACTGGGCCCGCAAGATAGAACCATGCGGGTCTTCCGCGAGGATTACATATGGATGTTGTGCATCAATAACAGGCCGTTTCCCCAGTTATCAAGCATACCGATCTTACTTGCAGACGCCATAGACACCCGGAGTAGTATCGGGAATAACACTAGGCTAAGGCAGCATAATTCGGGGCGCATGGAGATGTGGACCTCGGCAATGCGATGGTGTCTTTGACTCCCTGAGCGAACACCAATTGTGAGCCTTGCTTTTTTAAGCACGGCGGTTTACCTACAGTGGTTATGGGGGCTACATCTAATCCAGATAGTTGTCATAAAGCTACGCCATGCAGTAAGGGAGTACGAACAGCAAATGGTCGTAAATAGAATATAGGACAAACAAATAAAACGATGAATTCCCCAAATGTGCTTCTGTTAAGTGCTCGTTAACACGGCATAATCTCTAGGCGCTTATACGTACCTCTAATTAGAAAAGGTTAATACCGCAGCGCCGTTTGGTGGCATAGGAAAGCATGTTGGTGCTAAGGCCTTGGTATGTTTGTTGTGCTTTCGAGGATCATATGTACGTCAATTCCATGTAGGTACCTACTTTGCATGATTGTTCTCACACAGGATCGATGGCACGACAGCCCCGGCGGCCATATATCCGGCGTAGGATCTAGTGCTAGACGTTGGAGTCGGAGTTACTGTGCGCGACTGCCAGGGCCAATCCTTCTGTTTGTCTAGGCTGCGTATATTCCATCCTACCCCATGCTACTTACGATAAGGTAAGTTGGTGGATGTTGCGACGTAAAGTAGCCAGAGTAACCAACCTCGTCCGCCTTATACGGCTCAGTTGGCGTGGCTTTGGAGGATCTCATCACATCTTACCTCGCATTGTAGGATCTTGACCACGGCCAGTGGAACAGGTCTTTCCCAATTAACTAGTTTGACAACTTCGAATATCGGGACTATCTGATTCAATTGCATAACAGAATACTGAACTCCACGAAGGGCCACCTTGCTGTATGTGCGAGTCGCAAGAATTGTGAGTCGTCATCAGTCAAGTAACGGATATACTTTGCTTCCCGTCACCAAGTGATAGTATTACGTCCGTAGTCTTACGTATCTCAAGTGATAATGAGGCATTATTACCACTGTTACCTTTGTGACGCAAATGGTTACTCGATACCTCGGTCTTGCAAACAAAACTCCACCTCATGACGGTCAATAGCATCATTTGGCACTTTTGTCCTAACCCCTTGTTATTTAGGAGTTCGAATTCTAGGTACTTGTGTACGCATGTAGTTTCCCCTACCCTCTATAAACCAGCCCCAGTCTCAACGCTCGTGCCACCTAAACCAACGGGATCATTAAGCTTTTTGAAGGCTTCCTCAATAGCCTCCGACAAAGTAGGAGCGCAGGTGTCCACATAGAAGGAATCTTTGTATATGGATCAGCGCCAATGCACATGAAGGGCACAGACGGGCGGCTGGAGATAAGTTGTAGACCCGGTTTCCCGTTCTCTAGGTATCGCAAGCAATTCCTTCGTCCGCGTGGGGTTAGATTAAACAGTTCTAAAAGAGATAATGGACGCCACGACGCATGTGAGGGGCGTAATCCATCTTGGCCGCCTATGCCACTGACTGGAAGGCGCGGTAGTGAGGCAGCCCAGGGGATGTGGCATATTTGGGATTCCGGTTAGAACCCATCGTATCGACTTATCGAATAAGCACTTGAAGGATTCATTCTGGCCAGCCTCCCTCGATAATCAGGTGTAATAGTGTTCCCAGATCCGAGTGTAGCCAACATCATGCAGTGTCCACTAACTGTTCTGCTACAGCTTATGGTCCTCCAAGCCGGGATATTGTCTACCAAAGATATCACAGCGTTTGGTAGAAACGGGGGCCATCCTGCGAATGTGTGACAGGTGATTTGGCCCCGGATCAGCTCCTCGCGTGCAGACGAGGCATGTCACTGGACCTGGTTATAATTAGCTATCAGTTATCATGAACTACTATCTTCATCCTCATCGTACCCTGTGCTCCATTGGCTGTAAATCATGGGGTAAAACGGCAATGTAGCACATCAGCGTAACCGGCAACATACACCATTCCGAGGTTCTCCTGTGCGAAGTGGCGAAGGGTGGAAGAGGCGCGGGAATGAATGGCAGTTACGATTTGGGATAGATTTGAGGTTGCGAACGCAACCAACCTCGGCAGGCCGATAGGCTACTGCTGTCAGCATCTGGAACCCAAGAGACACGGGGACCAAGACATTTGGGTCGCAGTGGGGGCCCGAAGCAAGTGAGAAGACGCAATGCGGATACCCGTTTGAACTGCGTCGGTTCGCTGCCGTGACCCGGGGCGGGACAAAGAAATGGACTGGACTGGTTTGGTGCCACCGGAGTGTGTTGAGAGGCTGTGCTTCTTGCTATTGCCGCCGTTACGCGTCACCAACCACACGGCGGAATGCCCCATTCCTTTGGCATCGAGCCTGGTCAGGCGTTGGTATCAGATCTCATTTAGGCACTCGAGCTCTAAGATACATGTATGACACCGGCGTTGCCACCATATCGATAAAACAACATATTCTAAATATAACGCGCAAATTCATGCATCCGCTGCAGGCCGGATAGGAGGTTGCCACAAGGGAGGCTGAGTTCAAGCCATTGGCCGGCTCGTAGGCCACGGCTAGCGTTGTTAACGCTTACAAACTGAGTACGAGGTGGCGGCATAGTAAAAGATCGTGGCAGACTGGACCGTCTTACTGTAGTTGAGTAACTTTGTCTGAGACCGCAAACGAAAACGAGCCGCAGATTCACGAGATAGTAAACATAGGGGCGGCCCAACAGGTGCGAGGATCTTATTGCCGCCCCAGGTCTGTGCTACGTTGCCTCGCAGAGAAGACGGGACGCATGTGTACGGCTTGTCTCAACTTGGCGGCAAGTTGCTCACCCGTTCCTATCGCTATGTCTACAGGAATGAGGTGAAAGTGTTGAGGCGGGAGTCAGGTGTGTTGCTAGTAGATCTACGACCGTTCCGTGCCAGAGAGATATCTGTGCTCAGCCCGTATATTGGGCCAATATATATGGGTGAGTTGGACAAGGCCTGTCAAAGCTCCTCGGCTGCTTAACTTGTTATGCGGGTACTACCAGCTATTCGGGATAATGGTCGGTGGCTACCCGAGTCCCGCAACCAACCCTTCTCCTTGGTAGTAGGAGCCTATGGGTCCATGTCGGCACCCGGTGCAGGCGACATGTCAGATCTGGCGGCCGGCGGGTCAAGCTCGTGCGGCCCTTGTGGCCCGGTAACCAACGGGATGATGTGGATGCGGAGGGGAGCAAAGGGTCCGAAGACGGTGGCACAAGAATAGCTTCTTCCTACTTCCCTGTATGCAATGCTGTGTCTACGTGTAAGTCATATCGCTGCAGACGAGACAGTCCACTAATCCAGGGCAATGACGATGGATGGAAGGCCTGTGATGTAAAAGGCTGAGCTAGAAAACAGCGTCCTGAGCCACTGATGCAAATTGATGATGTGTAAGGGACGTTTGAGACAGAGAAAGGCTGATAATTGAATCACGTTGGACCCGAACACACCCGGGCGCACCAATGAGGGAGCTCACTATTATTATTACACGTAAGTGGAAGCCGGGCCGTACGTCTCACGGATCGGCACCCAATTACGCAACGGGCACGGACTAGCAAGTAGATCTCAAGTCGCTCATGACGGCACGACGAAACATTCCTCGGCGGACTCCGTGTTTGATGGTCGAACTCCCCCAATGGAGAATCAAAATACCAGCGCCCCGATCTGCAACTGCACAAGCCCTCCTCCCACAGACTTGCTGGATGATGTGAATTCTCGCTGAATCTTTAGTTGCCTATTCGCTGCTGTTGATGTTTACGACTTACACCAAGTATATTAAAAGCTGGCGATCCTGACGTACCCGTGAGGCCGTTGTTTGTTTCGTGTGCCTCGCTTCGCTTGTAACAGGCGCCTGGGTCTGGACGACCTTCACCTTGCATGATATCGGTGAGATAACCAGCTATGCCCTTGTAGAGAGCTGTTTAAATAAATAAATGTGTCTATTCGTGGGTTTGTTAATTGGGTCACGGTACACCGTTTAATGTCTATACGTCTAGTATCATCCGATTATAAGCCAATTCTTGCATACTGTAATATCGGCAAGTTAACAGATGTGACGACGTTTTTGCCCCCTTACGCTGTTGACAGCGTACCAAAGACCCAATGCTACGAACCGGCATCATACAAGGTAGGTAATTATCAGAATTACGAGGCGTGCTGTATGAGGGAATGAAGTATTCGGTGACAGGCCCCTTCTCATGATATTCATCTTCGTATACTATAGTCAATATCGCCTTCCTATTGGCGGCATTAGGAATTTGTGACGCCAGCAATCACATCGTTCTCCTTTATCTGAGAGACTGCAGGATTGCTAGAAGCGTTGATCCGGCAGGAATCCCAACGACCCTATGCTAACCGAACGAGGAAGCTGGAAGACGTAGAAGAATTCCATGATCAGCATCGAACGTACCACATGCAGTGAGGCAGAGCAAGAAAAAAAGTCTTCGCAGCTCTCGATTTTCTCGGCGGCACTGTTCCGGGAACGGGAGGGGCAGGATACAGCGGCGGCGATCCCAACGTCAAAGGACGGGTGGACAACCGCCCTGGCGGTTCCTATTGGGGACCCCACGATCCAATGACTGAGCCAAGACACAACTTTCCTAGTTATATGTAGCAATTCTCGGGATACATCACTGCCTATCAAGAGCAGCCGCCGACTTGGGGCGACATGGACAAGAATCGCAGCGTGGTCCCTGCTTTCTTGCTAGACACTTGTAGGGGATAGCGTGGTAACGTAATTTCAAGATGGAGGAGGTAATTATCAAGATTCAAATCTTCAAATCTGCTTTTCAGGGCGGGCGGTTCCTCTGGGGCGTCGCAGTCCCCGGTGCCCACTAGATTAAGATCTTCCCATCGCCGACGATCTCTCAGGAGGAAGGGCTTACCGAATCACGAGATACGCCGGCAAGGGCCGATCTTGAAGCCTGGACCCTACCAGCCAACGTCATGCGTGGCGCTGGGATGCTGTTTCGTCATACGGCCAATATGTCCTAATCTGTGTACCAACACCTAGATGAGACTTCAAGTTGCGCTTCAGCTTTCCTCGAGCAAGGCTGTTATCGGCTTCTGAAGGTTGAATAATTTGCCGCATGGTACGATCGCGTACTAGGGCTTGCAGCGCCCTGACAGTTTACTGGCTAGTGGCTCCATCGCCAAAATGACTATCACAGGCATTCGTTTGAGACCAAGGGTCCTGGAGCTTGGTGGCACTTTGATTTCTTGGACTGAGACTTCCAGGGACCAGGAATGAAAGTGGTCAAAGCGGGTGTAATAGTAATAACGGAGATAGATTGTGCGCAGGTTACACGATTAGCTAAACAAACGAGTGGCCGAGATGGCATTCCAACTCCATGTCTCGGGATCGCACTAGAGTTAGTCGCTCACAGACCATGCGAACACTCGTGGGAACAGGGTTTGAAACGTTATGTCGAGTGTTAAGGCGATATCTGGGCAATATTCTGGAAACTACCAGGACCCATTTTACAAATGTCCCAACGATCGCGAGATTCCCATGTAAGCATGTAAGGGCTGGCTACTACATGTAGCCTCGAATTATTGTTTGCCATCACCACCACGGTATTGGTACGCGAATCCCGCTATGCTACGGCGCAGGACGAGGCATTATCATAATGTCCGTTCTGGGCAAGCCAATGGCTCATCGAGTTTTATGCAAAAGCCGTGGTGACGTTTGTTGCGGTGTGAATAGGCTAAATCAGGAAAGTGACATAGCACTATTCACATTGGCTGCTCTCGAAAAGGATCAACCCGTATGATCGAAACCTGTGGCTCATGGCGGTGAGTTTCAACGCTGTTAGGCGTGGTAATCTCTTCTTTTTCTTTTTCATCCCACGTTCTTACCACACTTTCGTCCGATCTGTCTGTGCCGCTGGTAGATTAGCAGATTAGTGAGAGCGTGCTGCTCAGGGTCTTTACTGGGGACCCAGACACGGACGATCATGCGCTGGGATGAGATGGCAAATACGGAGTTAAAACCCGATATCACAAGTTACTAGTAGGGCAGGTGTCTCTTGATTTGTCGCCGAGTGAATCACATTTACGGCGTTATGGATAGTGTCTCACGAGTTACTGATGACTCTCAAGTCGTGAGAGACAAAATCCCACTGGGGCGGGACGAACAAAATCAAAGGGAGATTGAGGGGAAGGGGCCTGTGCTTAGCCCGGACTGGACCTTGAACAGGGTAAGGCGGTTTAAAAATATTCCGAGCTTGTAGGACCAAACCCTGAGGTTAGTAGGTACCTGTGTACATACATCATTATGTAATTCCACTTCCGCTTGTGGTTCAGTGTCACACCAAATTCCTGGTTATTTTTATCTCATTTTATTTTTCTTCACAAATTCCTACATGATGGATTGGATGGATGTATGCTTATGGGCTTATGCATTGCTTTCGGTCAAAGTTGACTACATGAATTACCCGTTTCTTGCAGGCTGCAAGACTCATTTCAGATTCAAGCGCAAGCAGCAATCTGAGCCGTGGATTGGCCCAGATGCCCTGGACTGACAGCCTCATTCTCGGCAAGACATGAAAAGGCGCCGACCAATCTCATCGAATGAATCCTCCATCCATTTGCTGTATTACGAGGCTACTGCATGCGGGCATGGGCGAGCGCACCAGAGAAATTATTCAATACCACCCACACTTGTTCGGAGATAATCCCTCACTTCAGGCTACAGCCTCGAAAAGCTGGGGCTCCATCAGATTCATTACCGTCCACACCCACCAAAGCTGGTCGCTGGCCAATCAGGGCCGTCGATGGCAAGGGTGTCTCTTCTGTAGACTGTCGGGATGCAACGAGAAGCACTTGCGCCATTGGACAGTTTCGTGCATTTGCTGCAATGCTACCGCTGCCCTTCTACGAATCCGGTATCATTACCGCCACTAGTAATTCTTCTGCAGCTCTGATTATCAGTCGGTCAGTCAGTCGCCAATTCAATGAAACCGCCGGGGCGGAATGGCAAGTGCCCGTCTTCTCTTGCCAATACTGCGATACTGCATCGCAACGGCCGAAGACTCTGTGATAAAATAAGAGCAAAACATTGCTCAGCGCCGTGCTGCGCAACCATGGCCGCGCGGGTACAAGCGGCCTCAGCAAACTCCCCTGATGCATCTTGCTTTGCCGCCGGGCTAGAGAATGGCTTAGACGTCGGCTCGTTTCTAGCAAACGACTCATTTTGTGGCGACAAATTCTGATCCAGAAGCGTAGCAAACTGGCCTACATACTGGAGCTCATTAGCTATGCAGTATAGGTGGCAGTGTGAACCGGCTATTCCAAGATGTGACACTCACTCAGCATAACAAACTACTGTACTGCAGAGTATGGAGAATGCTCCACCATTGGCCCAAAATATGCTAAGACAAATTACAAACAAATAGCGCTGTATGTATGTGCAGAAAACCACGCCAGTCCGTTTACGTAGGCTGGTATTTTTGCGGGTTCAATCTGCAAAACAGCAAAGAATATCAGCCTACAGAGCGGAGAATCATCAGTACGTACGAGACATACTACCGTAATAAGTGCTGCAGCATGTGTCAGTCCATATGGGCAGATTCTCAGCTTGTTTCTCACGGACCAGCATAGTCGAGAGTGCGACAAAACAGAGACAGCGATCCTGCACAACGAGAAGCATTGGCCAATGTAGCATTAATCGACCGGAGCACGAGGCAATCTTTGCAACAGGAACGCTTCCTGGGCGAATTCCTGGTCAGAATTGCTGGTCTTAGAAGCTTCGCCTTACGGTTAAGTGACTTTAATTGCATTCCCATGGTGAAAATCTCCGCTTGGAGCATAACTGCTTGGAAAGAAGCATAATGGAGCACGGATGTCTGCTTTCCTCGGAATGTTTCCAAGAGTCACAACGTTCGCCTGGACCTGGAAAAC
This sequence comes from Hypoxylon sp. FL1857, assembly GCA_022578955.1. NCBI lineage: Eukaryota > Fungi > Ascomycota > Sordariomycetes > Xylariales > Hypoxylaceae > Hypoxylon > Hypoxylon sp. FL1857. Next base: position 793,218 of record MU400371.1, on the reverse strand, counting down.
TACCCACAAAACATCTCCCAAAAGTTTGCCGCAGGCGCGCTCTGTTTCTTTCACGGGCAATGAGCAATGAATCATCATCTCCTATCGAGTGGCTCAGGTGAAGGTAGTCTTCATCTAAAAATAAGGACACAATCTCGATATCTAGGTGTCTACATTCAAAGTTTGATCAAAGAAAGTGTCTCTCGTTGGCCAAATCAGGGATCCTAGCCAACCGCCGGGCGTCCCAATGGCAAAGAAGCAAGAAAAGTCATGCGAGTCACGGGTCGTCGATTTATGACGATTTGCCCGACCAGTGAGAAAGAAAGGTAACGAGATGAAAAGAGGTGGAGCGTCAGCAGCAGCCTGTGCCAGTCAAGCCAGTCTTTCCGCTCCCTATTGACAAGATCACACGCACGCCCCCCTTCTCTTCGGCTCGGTCTCTGACTAGCTCGACTGGGATCCAAGGCGTGGTATTAAATATTGGACATGGCTCTGTTAAGGTAACAGTGGCCCACCCTCGACCGTTGAGTGGACCATTTATTTTCGTGTGTCAGACAATCCTTGCCCTCGTATATTACGACGAGCCACGAAGATCTTGGTCCTTGTTCAGGCTGGGTTATCCATCCCTCCAGTGGAGCGCCCTAGAAGCCCTGGTCCCATTCCTTGACACCTCCCCTTGCTCCTCTTTCTCCTGCACCGCTCCACTCTTCCCAGGCCGCCTTCAGAGCTACACTAGCGCGTCGAATTTCAAGAATAGCGCATGTGTGGGAAGTGGCACCCAGTCCCAGCAGGTCAGACATGGATATGAGCTGGCTATTGATCATTGTGGACTGTGTGTAGAGTCAGGCCCTAGGGTGGTCGGGGCTTTCTAATTGAGCCACTCCAAACACGCAAAGACAAGACCCTTGGCAGTCCAACGGGGTGTTATCTCAATATCTACATCAACCTCCCAGCCTGCACCTTGCTTCGACCTCACATCGCTCACTACCTCCATTCATTGCGGAAGCGTACCACCCTTCTACCTCGCCAACTACCCTTAACAACACGACATCGTCGCCATTGCCGTCGCCATTCAACACTCCCTAACCCTACACACTTTGGCCATCGACATCCGACTCCTTTTCACGGCGACTCACCCATCTTAATTTCATGGCCCGTTGACTCGACGCCATCTACAAACGACCCAGGAACATATAAGTACTACAGCCCAAGGAACTTCCGTGGATTTTCTCCCAGGACATTGCATTTTGGTTTGAGGACGTTGTTCCCGTAGAGAAGGCCGTTTTCTCTTAATTCCTTTCCTTATCTTGTTACTCTTAGACCCAACCCCCGGATTCTCTCAGGAAAAGGACCGTAATCCGTCGCATACCATGCATAATGTGGCAGCGTACGGGTATCCCACGCCACCGGCATCGCCATCCTACGACAACACGAAGTGCGCCTTTCAACAACCTCCACTCCCAGTTCCCCCAGTTTGCCAACCTCGATACACTCCGGTTGCCCCAGAGGAGAGACTAGGAAAGTTCCTTGGAGAAAGCCTGCAGTTAATAGGAATCATTGGAACCGGTGCCTATGGCGTGGTCTACCTTGCGGTCGACGTCAAAACTGGCGTGCGATATGCAGTGAAGACCCTCAGCAAATTCAACGCAGACGGTTCACCTTTGGATCGACGACAAATTGCCTTCCAACACAGGGAACTACGTTTACACTATCTAGCTTCGGCACACCCCAACGTTGTCTCCATGCACAAGATCGTTGACGACCCGGATTGCATATATGTTGTCCTGGAATATTGCCCTGAAGGTGACCTATTCCTCAATATTACAGAAAGAGGACAGTATGTCGGTAAGGATGAATTGGCCAAGAGCGTATTCCTTCAGATCCTGGACGCCGTTGAGCATTGCCATAATCTGGGCATCTACCACCGCGACCTCAAGCCAGAGAACATTCTAGTTTCGAACCGAGGAGACACAGTGAAGCTGGCGGACTTCGGCCTAGCAACCTCATCAGACCGGTCCGAAGACTACGGCTGCGGATCGACTTTCTACATGTCGCCAGGTAGGACTCACTTATTTGCGGGACCCTTAACTCTGGGGATATACTAACTAGTTTATTTTCACCTTCGCAGAATGCCTGGACCCGTCATCTCGAAGGCCATTTTACTACTGTGCCCCAAATGATGTATGGAGCCTTGGAGTCATCCTGGTGAACTTGACCTGTGGCCGTAATCCGTGGAAGCAGGCCTCTTTTGAAGATTCCACATATCGTGCCTACACCAGGAGTCAGGATTTCTTACGGACCATACTGCCATTGTCGGATGACCTCAACAACATACTAGGGCGGATCTTCACCCGCAACCCAGACCACAGAATTACGTTACCAGAACTCCGGAGCAGCATCCGAGCTTGTTCCAAATTTACGATATCACCTACGGCGCCTGCCCCACAGGCACTGCCGACTCCGCCCACTTCGCCTGGGCCCATCGAATACGTTGATTGCGAAGACGCCATTATCGAGGACTTGGGCTACGACTCGCCACCATCACCCGCCGCCTCAGATTCCGACACGGAATCCACATGTTCATCCGACGATGGGTCGTTGACCTCTAGTGTTTCGACCATCGACGATCTTGACGAAGACGACTTCGTCATTCCAGAAGACGAGATCCCACCGGCACAGGAACCCCAGATGTATGATTCAGAGGAGCCTAAGGTCATGTTTCCACAGGAATTTGTTCCACAGTATACCGGACCTGCCGTTGAGCCTTGCCAGCCTTGCCAACCCTGCCCAGTTCAAGTTCCTGTGCAGGCCAGTTGCGCACCAACCAAATTTGCCTTCCCATACTTCTGGGAAGTAGTAAATAGGTACACACAACCCGCACCCATACATCATTCTATTCCTTTCCATCCACAGGTTCCCCTCTTCCCCAACTTCCAGGGCTGCTATTAGCTACACTAATATTTCGTGTAACTGCCCTCCCAACTTTGGAGGCTCTTCACCCGAGGTCACGTTGCTTCTATTGCCATGTTTCTGGAAATAGGTCACGAGTATCATGCCATGGAAAACCCGGCCGCGGGTTGGGACCACCCTTACTAAGGATTAAACTTCGACAAAATATTTCAACTTGATATTACGTTATAATGCACATTCCATTGGAGCCTGAGGAATATAGCCGGAAACCAAATACCTAAAAATGGAGCCCAAAAGGTCGCGCACATGTGCGTGACGAAAAGCCGGAGCCAAAATACGATTCAAAACCTGTACTTACTTCGACATCATGTTTTTTCTTTGTTTTAATCAGCGTGGAGTTGGCGGATGATTTGAGAGATGAGGATCAATCCCAAAGACCAAGGGACCTAGGAGGCCATATCTCATTACAATCCGGGACTGAAACGGAAAGCATTGTTACACGGCGCAGGACATACAACTGGAGATGTTACAAGCAGGGAGGCTATATCTGCAGACATTTGTTATTTTTCTAACCTGTCGTTTGCACGGGATGCATTTTTACAAGGGGGATGTCTGATACTTTCGCTTGGATGATACCAACGTTTTTTTTTTATCTCTTGGATACAGGATTTACGGATCTCGATATCGAGAAACCAACTGGGAAAAAAATATCATCGCGACCGGTTACGGTTGGGAGATGGGATTTGAATAGACCAGACACACAGGGCCAATAGCTCTACAGCGCTCAACAACAATCGTTGGCGCGACATTATACGTTATACCTGAGGACACCGACACCAGCTACGGTGATCTTCTTGGGAGTTGCTGACGACGAAAACGTCGATAGGCTCTCCAAAACCCAATACAATGTTTTTGCGGGCAGTCGCAATAACCACAAAAATACGGATAGTTGTCTACAGCCGCGAATAAGTGATAGTGCCTCGTGATTGTTGCTCCAGGCCTTACGAGAAGTCTCAATATCATCTGCCAATAGCCATGGATAACCATCTAACCAATGTCGAAAGGCCATAATATTCAGTCACCCCACTAACAACATCCTCCATTCTCATCTTAGTCTTCTTTTCGGATTCTCTCCCAAAGACACCAGACGATGGTGGTTGACGATCACGAGAATACTAACCTTTGCATCAAGGCTGATGGTTCAACAACCCGTCGGCGCTGATTGGGCGAAACCTACCGACGCCACTCGCCTTACTTTACCAGGGCAGGGCTTGCGAGTGTGCATCGACTTGCATGTTCGTCTGCTCTCATAATCACATTTCTGCCGTCGATGCAACGCAAGCCTGCATTAGCTTCTACGGCCGTCCGAGGTCGCGCCAAGAAACCTCCAGAGCTTTCTCGGTTCTGTTAGGTACCACCCGACAGCCTCTCGTTTTCTATCGCATTTCACTTCGGCTCCATCTCTAACCGGAATACGGTCGCCAGGTTACGAACGTGCACTTGCGAAATTGCAAATTTGGCGAAGGGGAGGAGGAGAAAAAAAGAAAACACCTCAGACTCGACTAGGGCTCTCTCTTGTCTTGGCGAAGTTATGGGCTTGTCCTGTCCGCGCTCGAGGCTTGATTGGACATGTACCTGCCTGTGTTCTCCATCTGCTACATACATATAGTACCACTATGGGCTATGGGTATGGGCTTTTTGGACTATAGTGCATGCGACATACTATGGGACGGTTCCCCGTTTAGGGCGCAAAAAGAGCCAGGCGCAGATCCTTGGTACTTGCGAAATTGTCACGATATGGGGCAGTCATTCCATCTTCCATCTCCCATTTGCCCATTCGCCTCATTGCTCGTTGCCCATCACACACGCCTACATACCTAACATTAGGTACACTACCTACCTGCCTACCTAATGTACAGTGTGTTTCCCATCTCGACTACTGCACGGTAATACAAAAAGAGACCCAACTAGGTAAATGAAAATGGACCCAGCCTTGTTGGAAGCGCAAGAGTTACTATAGTATGCGCGCGTAATGTCGGGACTCGCAGTAGCTTTGAGGCGCTGTTTTCTTTGCTCCCTCCTACATGGAAAAATTAAAGTGGTCGAGAAGTTCTCACAGAAGTAGTATTCGAAGCCTTTCCGTAGCAAGCAAGCAAGCAAGCTAATGTCGAGAAGTCATATTTCGTCCCCATGTTGCAGTGCAGATGGGCTTTTCCCTATACTCGACTCTGCCTAGCGCGAATCCGGTGCGTTGGTGTGGGTGGGATAGAATGCAAGCTTCTTTTTTTCTCTTTTTCCTCTTTCTTACCTTTTTCCTTCTATTATTCCCTGATTTCTACCCACACCTCCCTTTCACTCCCGTCCCGCCTCGGGCGAATCAGCTGTCGACGCGGTCCCCATGCCCCCTAGTCCGAGCTGCGTATGCATGTCGATGGTTTAGGTATGGTGATGGCCCTCACCCCTTGCTTCCCGCGTGGTGATTGGAGCGATGGCTGGGTTCACTGGCACATGGCGGTGAAAGGGCTTTTTTGCTGCTCTTCTGCTTCTGCTCTCTTCGTGCTGTGGTCCCCGCCTCTTTTCTGCGTACCTGCTGTCTAGAACCTCGATCCCTCGAGATCATCGAGGTCCTTCATCGCACACGACCCCACTCTTCCCTTCATCTCTCGTTCGCGGGAGATGATATTGGGGAGAAAAAAAAAGTCTGATTGATGAGATGTAGGCAGAGATTGGATCAGAAGCCTCAAAAGGCTTGCTTACGATCACAGTTGCAATGCGCGCCTGCTTCCGAGTGGAGAGGCATATTCATTTCGCACAGAGAATGCTACTGAAGACCTCGATATTATGGAGTACAAGGGGACCCGTAGATGTCTTCGGTTCGCATATAGCGCAGGCACCAAAGGCGCTCTGCATCGTAGTTATGGCTCCCTCATTGCCAGGACCACGCCTTCTATTCGTCAACTCGCCATCATGAATCCATATCGGAAGTTGGTTCGATCGCTACGTGTGAACGTGCTCCGTACGTGTGTGCCTGACTAGCTACTATTGAGGGCACGAGCATACGGAGCAAGGCAAGAATGGGTCCGAAGTACAAGCAAATCGGAGCGATGAGCCGGTTTAATCTCTACCTAGGTCGATAGTCTCGCGGTCCGATGAAGGCATCGCCAACCCAAAAAGGTGGCTCGCAGTCCCTCTCTTATCTCCACCCACCCCGTTGTCACTACTAGGTATGTTAGGTATTATACAGTATATGTCTTAGCTAGAGAGAGGCTGGACACACAAAAAGAGAGTTTGCGCCCACATGTGTGGGGGAAGCAGCATGCGCACGTAGTGACGTGGTGCCGTTCGACAAAGGGGGAATAATCCTCTTCTCCTTGCTGACCCGGGCAATAAGATTGGGGCGGTGCAATCGCCTTTCGATCTATGATCTCTCGCCGCCGCCCCTATTGGCCGCCTATTCCCCCCACACATAACCCGTACATACACACATAGTCTACGTAGTCTACGTAGTCGAGTCGTGGCACCTGATCCTCCTCAACTGCGTGTCATCTCGATTCGCTTCCCACGGAAACGCTAAAAGGGGACTAGAGATGGGCGCGGAACGCCATCCGTCTCTGGGGCTTAATCTTCTTCCCAAGCAGCGAATCCTTTAGAGGCACGAATTATCTCTTGGCATCTGTGGATGGGACCATCGACGATATCAACCCCATCAGGTGCCTGTTGGAATCTCCTTGTCGATGTCTTGGAAGCATTCGACTAGGCAAACTGGACTCCTTCTCCACTGGCGGTCTATCCCGGATCGTAGCCTAACTGAGTAGGCAGAGTAGTCAAGCGACCCAGAGTAGCAGGGACTTTATTGATTGCGTGTCTATGTACCGGCATGCGGAGCCTATCTACGTACAGGCAGGAGGGAGGCTTGAATGCGAATCCGATCCTGCCTACCTCTATGCGGTGCACCGCGTGTTCTAGGCAAAAGATCATGAAGAGGCAAATTCCACCCGGTTTCATTGGATTTTCAATAGTCCCAAGCAAGATCAGCAGCGCGGGAATAGTTGTAGTAAGCAGCCTGCCAGGCACGTTCCACAACGTCCAACCCACCGTCGTAATATTGTCTCAGCACATTCATGCGTTCGACCTTACTACCGGCAGTGAAATGAACGAACGACAACGGGCGGGAGCAGAAACTGTCCCCCCCTTTTTTTCTTCCCAATCTTACAACGCAGCGGACATTAGGTCGCGTGTGTTTCCGCTCCCTTGCCGATGCGGAGGCGGTGGAGTGCCTGGCGGAGCCGAGGACACGGCCCAGATCATCGTGTCTCGATATTATTAGCGTGGCGACATATAGTTATTCGTCTTATAGTCATGGCAGATACCTTGCACCCCAATAGCGATCTTTGTTTGGGAACACAAGGGGCATTGCGGCTCCCGTGTGGTTCGGCACATTTTAGCCAGTCCCGTATCTCGCATTACGAGCTGACTGACCGACTTGGGGAGCTGTCAGGCAAAACGTTCGCGAATTGCGATGGACCGAGGTCGAGAAGAAAAGAAGGGGGGGGGTCACTGTTGGGTCTAGGACTTACGTTGGTGTCACGCGCGCGCTCCAAGAAAGAAATGTTCTCGTAGTGAGTGAGACCCGAAGGTGCTGATCCGAAAAGCTCCAGGCTCTTCTATCTACCTACTAACCAATCATCCGAACTCGTCTGAACCAACGGGTGCTAAGCGTGGGTGAGACAAGTTTACATTAACAATTTTCCATGCTACCCTTCTCAGCCTGCTGGTTACGCGTGTCCCGCGCTGAGGCTTTCCGAAACATATTGTTATGGTGTGTGGCATGCGCTTGAGGCTGAGTGTCTTACAGGGCCTACCTTACCTACCTCTCCTAGTTACCTCGGGTAAGCTTGGTAGTGACCAACGAGAAGCCATGTCTTGAATTGCTGAACTGGTTTGGTCCCAGTAATCGACCGCCCGAGGCTGCTGTCGAGCCACGTATTGATTATCAGAGTTCCCTTAAGGGTCAGCAGTTGCAACTTTGCAACATCCGTCCCTATCATCGTGGCGCCCCGGGCCAAAGCCCTGCCTCGTTTCCCTTCGTCGCCTACCTACCTACCTACCTAAGCCTAGGCCTCCCAGATCTCCATATCAATGTGAGACCAATAAGTCTGGGATGACGAGAGCCCGGCGCAACAACAGCAACAACGTGATGCGCTACTTTCTGTTTTCTCCCTTTTCCCTTCCGCCCTTCGACTAAGGACCTCTCGCCCTCAACGTGGCCTTCTCAGGGTTCTCATCCATGGTCCCATCCAGAAATAAAACAGCGACGCCCGATTACTACTCGGCAGAGCCGGGCAGCCTAGACAATTGGCCCTCGTCTGATATTGTCGTCGGGGCTAGGCAGACACGCGCCAAAGGGGACCTATCCCACCACGTGCGAAAACATGCCGATAAGTCAGCGTGGATTATCTGTCTCACCACCACCAACCTCCCGAATGCCGACTCTCACGCTACTGCCACTCAATGACGATCGAGATGGTAATGCAGTTTAGATGGAGGGGCGCCTATTTGTTCCATATGCTTCCCTGCCTACTGTAGGCGTGAAGTCTATTTTGGTTCCTGCACGAGAGCCCGCTTCGTGGAAAAGCAAGGCTTCCAGACTATCGCCCTCGCTAGTCCCTTAAGGGTTGCCGATGCTGCCGTGTAAGTGTGTTAGTTAATAGCTCATGTTAGTGGAGATCGGCAAGGCGGCAGTCGTTATCGACCTATCTGGATCGCCATCTAGATTCGCCCTTACATCAGGCGGCTAGCTTTCCTCTGAGCCTCAAGTGGAACCTCCTGGTGATCATCTTTGTCTCATCGTTCCTCCACCAGGTGAGTTATTAGTGAGTGAGTTAGTTAATTTGCTAGCTAGCTAGCTTCGAAGTCCCAACAGCGGTATTCGGAATCCCACTGTTAGATCACTCGGACACATCGGCGAGTCTAAGGTTTTTTTTCTTCTTCTGTTAGTGCTATTGCGTTATCACTCGTCTAACACATTATCCTCCCTTGGTCCACGCGCTAGCATCACGAGGCTTCCCTTCGGCTTCTAAGTCTTCGACCGAGCTGCCATGTGTACTATTTCTGGGTCTCGATAATCACTACTATATGCGTCTAGCCGTCGATCTATGGAGACAGAAGACACCGGCCCAGATAAGGCTACTCATTAGAGTTGACAGCTACGAATTCTCTCGTGGACTAGGTCTAGGATGAGTTCTATACTACGACTATCGGCGGTGAGCTACGTGTCCAGGATGATGCTAGATAGTACGTGTAGGAACTCCAGCATAGTTTGCTGTCGGTCTTCTTTTCAGTCGGGGCTCACCGTAATTATTACGCTATCTCCATAGGATCTAGAACCAAGCAGCCCCTTGTTATAAGACTTCTAGTTTTACTAGTTGATAGGAACACGTAAGTGCTCTTTAGGGCAGACAGAGAGCTCTAGTAGCTCCGAATACCCATAGAAACCTTATCCTGGTTCCATTTGTCATCATCGTGAACTATTGAATCTAGCACCTGCTGCTATAATCAGGCTCGAGTTTAAGGCTGAGTTTCTAGAAGGAATTGGCTATTATCTTCCTACCTAACCTCTGGCGCTGCGCGATTTCCTAAGGACGCCGACTGACATCGCGCCGTGGATGGGACCCGGTGGAGAGAGAGAGAGAGAGAGCTGGCCAGTCCGTTTTCGCAACGTTCTCGCCGATTTCCTTTTCCGTTGTCGAATAACGGGTCCACGTACCTGCGGAATTATGGAGTCTCCTTGCGGTGGAGTTCAGAGGACCCTCATCCAGCTCTTTGCTATCGATGGGTCGAATGCTGGCTGGTGAGGAGAAGTTGGGTGTTCATTCCAAACCATAAACACGAAGCTAGTAGTAGCCCTACGAACCCAACGATCTGAGCTTGTGGGTTCATGACTCGTGGGATATGCTATTCAGGCATGCATAAGGCAGCGGCGGGCAGTCTTAAGGTCAACATAGTTACGTGCTTGTTAATTGGAGCCCAGAATAGGGGAAACTTTAGATAGTTAATAGCTTCGTAAGTGAGTAGGAGTAGGGTCGAAATATCAATAGATCCATAGTAATAATAGTAATAGTAATAATAACGATAATAATAATAAAAAATACTAGCTGTAAAGTACTGTAACGATCTAAGCAGATCTTGGGTCTGAAAGCGACGCAAGGAAATAGCAACCCGGATATCGCTAGCGCCTCTGGAATCCCTTCGCTCAATCTTCTTCTTCTCCTCCTCCTCGTTCTTCTTTTTTTTTGGTCGACACCCTCTCGTACAAGGAAATCCCTTTCTCTGATACCACCACCCCTCCGCCTAGTCGGTAAGGAATTCCATCCGCCGCCAAAATTCTAGATTGCCCGGCGAGCGCCGTCCGTGCCCTGGCCTCTAGTTGCTGACCTCGATGGGGCCGCCCGGAACCACGGGGTCGGGCGTGATCGGACCACCGGGGAAGCTGGGGAGGGGCCAGAGAGGGCCGCCGGGAACGTAGTCGTCGTCGACGACGTCCCGCTTGCCGGGCACGAAGGTGGTCGTGGTTCCGTCGGGGGACTGGACAATCGTGATGCCGTATTTGGTCAGGAGCTCGTCCTTGATGGCGGCAATGCGCTTGGCAACAGGCTTCGGGGGGTGAGTGCCGAAGTTGTGGATCAGAGTCTCGTACTCAAGCTCCAAGGCGATAATGTGAGCCTTAACGGGGTCGGTGCTGCCATCGCCAATTCCAATCGTGTCCTGACGCTTCTTCTTGTCCGACGGGTCGAGGCCGCCGGTGATGGGAGGGAGGATCACGGTGTCCTGTCGCTTCTTGGTCGATGGCTCCAGACCACCAGTGATGGGTGGTAGAATGGTGAAGGTGGGTGGCGGCGGCTGGGTGCCCGGGGCGGGGAACCAGGTTCCCGGGTCTCCAATGGAGATCTGTCTTTCCTCCACCGTCTTCGTCGGCTCAGTGATCGGGGCTGCGGAGGCCAGAGCCGCGAGGGCTAGGGCGGTGAGGCCGGCTCGGTGCATGGCGGTTTGACTTGGCGAAGATCGAGGTAAGGATTGGTCCCAGCTGTTTGGGTTATGACTGTGTATCTAGACGATCAAAAATTGTAATATCGTTACGATGGTGGTGTTTGTCGGTTTGCTCTTCTCAAAACAGGTCCTGATCGTCGTCCATCACCACCCACATTTATACAAAAAGCCATTAAGCCATTTCGTCACCAGGCCCCTCCGCGAAGAGATAAGAAGAGTCTAGTCGTGCTTCAGAAACAAGGTCGAGTTCATTTATTGTTAATATCCATAAATTGGCCCTACAAAGCGGCTGGGCCTTAGATAACACAATATACCCGGGGTGAAGGCGATTTTAACCGGGTCGAGTCCACGCCCACCTAACGAACCACCTGCGAACCACGCGTGGGAAGACTTCTTGCAATTTTTTCTGTAATTCTGTCTTTGCCGGTCACCCGCTTATCTTGCTGGAAGTAGAAAATTGTGAAAAGGGGTGAGGAATGAGGCCATATCTTTGCCGGCTTGTGTGTAGATAGATGTTGCTGGAAAGATCGCATCGCGGATTGAGGGCTCCATTCGGTCGCTCGATGGCAGTGAAAAATCGCCAGAAGCAAGTGGACCCATTGACGACGATGATGACGGCGACCTCCCAGTGACACCGACAGCTCGAGATTCTCTATTTTTGGAAACTCAGACTTCTAGAACTCGTCCTGGTCTAGAGTTTAGACTCTTTCGCTTAGTCGGAGCTATCCATCAAGTAATATACCTGATGGCTCCGACCCAGGCTGCTGTCCTCTGCTGCAGCGGTATAGTAGATGGGTTTCAAAATAGTCGTCGAGATGTTGTGACATGCCTAGCTCCATGCAGGGGGTAAGCAAGATTGGCATGCCCCGAGAATCTGGACAGGTCTTCAAGCTGGAGATTGAAGGCAAACCGCACCGCTGTCCAGAACAGCATCGGGAGACTGGCCGTTCGAGACTGGCCTGATAGAGAACATTCTAGGACTGCTTGGGCCCTATGGCCGAGGTCACGCCATTAGATCGCTGGTTGGTATCAAGGACTCGTCGCCGCATTGGGGTTGGGGGCTGGTACTTCGTCCCGAGTGTTCTGCTTCGGGAAAAAGCAATTTGCCAGAAATAGATCTAGCGTGACATCGTCAGTTTTCAGGGTCCAACACCTTTTTTTAGCTAGAGATCCAACCTCTTAACCCTTACCTACGGCTTGAGAGCTTGTGAAATGCCATCCCCAATTCGAACGAGATGCTACTTGTCAAGTGACGCAACTCCTGGATTGTGGGATAGGATATTGCTGACATGCGGGGAGCCGCAGGGGAGCACCGTCGAATGAATACGACGTGGTGAGATTTGTGCGTCACTGTCATCTCCAAATACCACGGAGCCAGCCACCATAAAGACGGGCAACCTCGTATCGAATGATATCCTCCGAGTCTAGAGCGTCGCTATCAAGGCATCACCTACCCATTTTCGTGGCGTCCCTAGATCTAGAGTGGAAGTCGTCATGAGCTTGACATGGGAGCCGGCAACCCGAGTATGCCCACATACATACACGTGTATCTCCCGACGATGGAAAGAATGGCCGGGCTGAGGCGAATCTAGACTACATCACATGCCATCGGGCTAGGGGACGGAGCTTGGACAAATTGAGCCACCTTAATTCGGAGCACATATTGGGCACTGGATGGTAGCTTACCACGGAAATATACTCAGACCCCCGGCGAGAAACGCCGACTAGAGGCCTAGCGAGTAGAACCGAACGCCGCCATAGGCTGCTTACGCACGCATGCATCAAACCCCTTCCCCTAAAGCGAGCTATCACGTCACCAATACTATCGAACCCTTGACGTTGGGAATGCATTCATCCGCCATGTTACGTCGGCTTACTTGTTCTCTAGGCACTTACTGTTTCCCAGTTTCCCCCAAGTTGTGACGTGACGTGTTTGCCGTTATGATTGTCGGCGCCAGTGCTCTTTGCCATCTTATTTACACGTTGATGGTGTCCGGACCAGATTATTTCTCACTCCTCTCCCAGGAGAACAAATAGAAACATCGAAGAAAGCAAAGATAAGGCAGCCAAGCCGCTTCAAATAGGGGCAAAACAAGTTCACACCATTGCACCGTCATTATAGGCTGTTGTCTCGCTGGCACGCCAGGGACAAGACTCGGGAATTGTTGTGCTCGTGAAGTGGTGATGAACTAAAGGGGTAGGCTGAAATGCGATTAGGGGAGTGAGTCTCTAAGACTCGGGTGCTTGTATTCTAACTGCAGAGTTTTAGGAATAATCGCTGGTGATGATCAATTCGAGAGACATTGACCGGAAAACCTGAGTAGGTGACACGATTATGGTTTTTTATCGTTGTAGTCTTTAATTATAGGAATTGCTGGTTAGGGGTGATTAGGTAGGTAGTTAGTAAATTGAACACTACGACAAGGGAGAGAGGCTAGCCTTTACGGCCCCCTGAGGGTATGAAGCATGGAGAAGCTCTAGGCCTAGGTCTCTAAAGGAGAGAGCCCTCTTCTAAGCCATTCTATGCCAGACGTATATCTGAGGTAGGTCGAGTCGTAGTAGTCATACCATCAAATTGCAGAGTTCAACTAAGTTCAATGGGTTGTCGGCAGAGCAGTGACGAGTGTCTCCCGGCTCTAATTGCCCGTGATTCGGAGTTCGTCACTATCAACAAACGAGACATCAGGGCTCTATGGTGGAATTGACACTTCTTTATATTAGGTAATTTCGCCGAGTTGCTTCTAAGCTTCTCCTGTCTATCCCTTTTCCTTTTCTGCTCGTTACCGCTTATTTATGGTAATCCTAACTCATGAATATATTTCTGGGTTTCTTTCTTGTTACTGGACTCTAGGTCTTAATGCATCATCCGTGAGTCAGTGGAAGGTAGCTCCGAAGCAGACTGCTCTATTTTTGATATTAGGGCCTCGCTGGCGTTGCTTTGTTGCAATGTGCCCTGCCTCGTACCGTAGTAGGGATTTATATTCTCGTCCACAGCTGTCGATGGTTTCCTGTGATTTCTTTTCCGTCTCCGTATCCATATTGCCATAGAAAGGATAATTATAACCGTGGATCCTACGCAATAGTGATTCCAGCAATCGTTCCGGGATTAAAGCCATCCGAGGATGTATTAGAGTTGAGAGTAGTGTAGTTGTAGGCCTGGTCAGCGGTGAGAGGCGTCCAGTGTCCAACCCATGTAGAAGCCTGATCGGAAGTGCTTGCCGAGACTCCCAGGCCACCGCCTCCAAGTTCTACGACATTAGGACTCGTCGAGATGTTCGGTCCGGGGGCTTGGGCCACGTAGAATACCCCTCCCTCCTTACCCCCTAAAGATGTATCTTCGTAGTTCTGGCCGATGAAAGCGTCCTGGAGAAAAGCTCTACCCAGAACAAAAAAGTCGTCCTGTGGATTACAAGGGACGTAGGGGATCGGCGGTGATGCTAATGGTTCGTCTAGTGTCAGATTCAGGTGTTTGAATGGAACCGATCTGTGATCTCGCGGGTGTTGTTCGACTGGAAGGTGAAAGAAAGCGCCGAAGCAGAATTTACTATTTTCGAATATTGCGGTGAGTTTGCCTTCCATGTGTACAGTCCAGGATTGCTGTCGTATTCGACCGGTAAGAATCTCGCAATGTTGTCGCAAGTGCTTTTCGGAAGCGAGATATAAGGAGCACAGCCGCCGATGCCTACGGTGAGCTTATCTCCTATGGCCGAATTCATGGCGAGGGGACCTGCTTGGCTTGACGGGAAACTGAATGGGGAGTGGCCAGAAACGACGTTGGTGCTGATATCCATCAGGTTAACTGGGCCCATCCCGCCAGGACTAACGAGTACGCTTCCCAGCACCCTCGTTTGATCGTAACCTCCGAGGTATAGCGATGGCTCCGGACCGGTGACTGTCGAGCCAAGGTGCATGCCGACTAAGCTGAGTTGGTCGGTATCTTGCCGCTGCCGTACAATTGTCCAGCAATGGAGACCTCGTTACCGACAGTCGCCACCGGACCTCCCCCGAAAGTGATACACCCAGCAAAAAGGGGTATTCGCTTCCGCCAGCTAACTTGACTCTCCCTTCGTCAAAAAGATCCAACCAAATATTAGGGGCGCGCGTCTTTGGTGTGTGGTCAAGCCCAACACTGTCGAACCAGGTCGAGTACCCTTTAGTGGCGTCTATATCAAAGCCCTATGTAAAAGAGTAGCCCTTGACAGAGTCGCCATAGATGATGTCAGGGGTAGAAAAGTTAGAGGCATTATAGTCACCCCCAGCTCCGGGGTTGTATAGACCAGCATTCGAAGCGAAGCACGGCGTGTTACCGGTCGTACAGTACCCCTTCACGATCACATAAGTCCGATCGATTGCGCCGCCGGGGTAGAGCGCAATGTCTTGGACGCCGCCCATCATCATCTCGATCGCTGGCCATGGCCCGTCCGGTCCGATCGAAGTGTTCGACCACTTCGCTTGAATAGGCTTCTGAGCCTCCATTGTATGAAGAGCCATAATAAAGTGGCGGACAGTGTTCGGTCATGGGGTCCCTTGCCAAATAATTAGTCTGTCAGGCTCAAACTAGTATCCTAAAGTATTAGCTGCTAATGTAGGAGCTGAGATAGAGCTGCTCAGTTGATCGCTTATC
The DNA here is from genome assembly GCA_022578955.1 of Hypoxylon sp. FL1857. NCBI lineage: Eukaryota > Fungi > Ascomycota > Sordariomycetes > Xylariales > Hypoxylaceae > Hypoxylon > Hypoxylon sp. FL1857. The sequence goes on along the minus strand of MU400371.1, from coordinate 777,659 downwards.
ATACTACACCCTGTCTTTCAGTTGATTATCGGATCCCTGTCGTGGTTAGGGTAATGAGCCTTAGCTGTAATATTCTAGGTAAAAAGTCCCTTGGAATGAGATATTGAAGTGCGCGAAGTGGCCAAAAAAAGACGAACGGGGGTTACTACCTATAAACTGGGGAGGGTTGTTTTTAAGATACTACAGGTGTAAGGTGTAAGGTCCTACGCTTTAGGTTTACGCCCTGTACGCTTGACATCGATGCAACCGCCCTCAAATCTAAGGTGGCGAGGCTGGGCCCGACGCATCTCCGTCTCAGCTTTTGACGCCCCTAACTTGGAGCCGACTCTGACTTATATCAGTCTCTTTACACCGAAATGCTTTTAGGGTGTATTCCGAGTTGCATGCAGGCTTCGTGCAAAGTATCTTCTAGGAGATAACTCTAAGAAAATACGTCTCATCCGAATGTAATAGCAGGGGATACAGGCATTTTCAGAGAACGAAACGCCTCTGTTGACTGGAAAGTTCTGTGCCCAAAAACCCGGGGGCATAAGGCACCTTTCTGGCGGGCGGCTCGAATTAAGATGATATACTTGTGTAATCTATAGCAAAGACGCACCGGCTGGTAGGTACCTTGCTAAGACACGAATCCTATTCTTAGGTACGTTGCATTTTGATTCCATGTTGCATCTTATCCCCTTGCTGGCCAATATGAGAAAGTTTACCTAAGGCACTTAGTAGGCTAGGTGGCAAGCAACTACCCCTTCATTTATCAGTACCGACACCTCTCTACCTAGGTATGTAGGTACCTGTTACCACGTATTATAAAATTCTCTTAAAAGCATCGTTTATTATAGAGTCTAGGCTGAATGTCTAAGTAGGCAAGTATTGTTGCTTACTTACAAATCAAGGTCTCTCTCGGACCGACCTGTAGTGGCCACATGACGACCAGGCGATGTTGTCTCATCTAATGAGAAACCTGCTCCATACCTAGTAGGAAAGCTCACGTTCATGTAGTCCGCAGCTGTGTAGAGGCTGTGGGTGGATGGGGATCTGAAAGTGGGAAGCTGTACCAGGTTTCGCTCCAGTGTAGCCCTGGCCGCTTTGGCCATATTCGGTCAAAAATTGTGTCGATGAATCTTCTAGGCAAATGGTCCTCGACTGCCATAATTTCCCAACTTGGCCTTTTGAAGAGTCCCTGGGCGACTAAAGATTGACGCGAATCATCTCGCAGACCGCGCTCGACCTTCCATGGGCGGCGGAGCGCGTGGCGGTATTTCCCCAAATAAGTATGTGAATCAAATCCGGGCCAGATCAAGAACCGTATGTCTAGTCTATCTAACGGGATCGAGTTATTGGCCGGCTTCGCTCTGGAGATGGCTCTAAAGATATCTAAGGCGAGACTCTTGTCCATAGCACCATTGATGAGAACATCTCGGAGGTGACCATTCGAACAAGATGCTCTGCCCGGTTCTTGGTCGACTCTATCATGGAAAAGATTAAGTGACAGGTATCCTGTCATAACTTCAGGTGGGGGAAGCGCATCCATCCGGAGGCACAGTTGCTGTAATTTTGGTAACCGCCCCAATTCCCTGTAGATTGCCGCCTCATTTGCATCCCCCTGGGAGCGGAGGACAGTTAGAGTCAGCTCCGTAAGAAAGGGGCATTTCTCTCGAATCTGGGCGACGTCTCGTGCTGTAGGATGTTCACCTCTGGGAGATCTTAACACAAGAGTTCGTAACTCGGGGCCTAGAATCGTGCCCAAGTCAATGCGATGGAGCCGCGATGCGATATCAAGATTGCGCAATCCCCGTAATCCGGAAATAAACTGACTTGCTAGCTCATAATACTGGCTTGGCGACTCTGTTTGCTGATGTACACCATCTTTGAGTATGAGACCTAATGTTCTGAGAGATGGGAAGCCATGAGGAGCACTTGCTAGGATTTTAAGTGCATCCTGGCTCATTGAAATGCCGATTTTGAGAGTCTGCAGAACAGAGAAATCTGTGTGTAAGCTCCAGTTGGTCAGAAATTGTCCTGGTAGAGCCAGTGCCTTTCGTGGTAATCCGTTGCTTAATCTGTTTAACTGGAACTGTAGACATGAGAGCGAGCCGGATGCTCCTTGGTGTGATTGTGCTATATCTAGGTGTTCCCAAACTGGATGGGAAGAGTGATTTCCCCAACCCCTGGCATCCAGATTTAACAAGCGCACTTCCTTTAAGTTAGGGGCTAGTTTTGCTACTATGCGTTGTATAGCAATAAGAATATGTACCGGTGAGGAGTCGAGAGAATCTGGCTCTATTGATAGATAGATGCTATAGAGGCATGGTGACGTGACGACCATAAGCTCGTAGGGATCCAGAATAGGTGGCTTAGGGGCTAAGCTATACAGCTTAAAATCGTCGATGTGAAGCCTACACCGCGGGTGTTTCTCATGCAGGGCTTGCAGAAGACAAGGCGGGACAAGGTTAGGTCGATGATATATAAGGTCCGTCAAGTTAGTTAGTTGCTTGATTAGGACGGCCAACGGTTGCCAGTCTTGATCATTCTCGTATGTGGGTCGTGTACTCGAAGAGTTAGAGACGATGGGGCCAAGGTTCTTAAAGCGGCATTCGAAGTCAAGATCACGCATTGGTGGCAGAAGACGACGGCTTCGATGCGTATTCATGGGATTCAGACCAAATACTACCAAATGGCGGACGTGTTGGAAAGCTTTATCTCGGTGCAGCCTGCTGGCGTAGCCTCGGAGGCCCAGGGCCAATGTCTCCGTATAATCCCCAAAGATCCTGATAGTGCGGTAGAGGTAGACGGTTGCAATGTCGTAGTTGGCCTTATTGGATAATGCAAAGTTTACCAAGCTCGAATGGTGTGCACGGTAAAGGGCCTCGCAAATCTTTAATACGATCTCTCTTGGGAGTGGGAGTTCCTTTTTAACTGGAGAGGCCATTCTCGCTTCCGGTTCTTTCTCTAACATGGTTGGTATGTCTTTCTGTTTCTGCAAGTAAAGTCTGATGAACGACAGGCTAGTCGGCTTTTGTTCCACGAGGGGGATAATGAATTAGGAACAGGCCAGCGGTGAGGTGACGAGGGTGAGATGTCGAGGAAAGGGTATGGTGAAGCAGGCACATGGAATTGCGAGGAAGAAACAAGTCTTGAGCAAAGCTGAAGGCGATTCAGTCTGACTGGGTATGTGTATGTGTTCGAATATGAGTCCTTTGGACGCATTGCAATATGGGAGATACTTGAGTATATATAACGAGATTTTGCACCTACCTCAAGCACCGGTAGACACTAACCGGCGCTCACCTACCTGAGGACATGCATATTTTTAAATAAATTGATACCTTGGGTTCTCAACTAAGAGATCTCCAACTGTATGGAGCGGGTTACCGTGTCGAATATCAACTGTAGAAGCCAGTACGGACGAAACCTTATTGATTCTTTAGACCGTGTAAACTGAGCGGATGCTGAGTCACGACGTTGCTAAAGCGGATCTGTACCTGGCGTGAGGCCCGTGCGCCCACACCGGCAGCCCGATTGTCTGGAGCCCCGTTGCCGCGCCCCGCAAATTAGAACCTTAGGTACAGTACATCTTTAAATAAAATGGAACCTTACCGGCAGCGGCCTGCAATTTAGCGGTAATGACGTCGCTAATCGTGAACCTGATAAAGGCGGGTCTACGTACCCCCTTTACCGTTATCGACTACCAGCTACATGTAAATATTAGGAAAATCGGATGAGTTTGCTAGCCCGCTTACCATGGCGGCCAAATCAAGCTCCATCCTGCGCCGGGCACTGCTCTACGGCAAGCAACCCACACTCCCATGCTCTCCCAACTTGTCTCTCTAATCGGAGCTTAGTCCCGGCGTCCTCACCCCGCATGCTAACCAAATCCCTCAGCCTCGCCAGCGACAACATAACCTACGACCTCGAGGACTCCGTAACACCGTCCGCGAAGCCCCAAGCTCGCGCTGCGCTGCGCACGCACTTGCTGGACCACCCCTCGCGCCCATCCTCAGTCTCCGAGCTCGCCGTCCGCATCAATGCCGTCTCCTCCCCGTACGCGCTCGACGATCTAGCGGCCCTAGCCCCCTTGCCAAACGTCGACGCCGTCGTGCTACCCAAGGTCAACAGCGCGAGCGACCTGACCTTCGCGACGGACGCCTTGCGGCATCTAGCGGCTGAGCGGCACCGCGACGAGAGCGGAGGCAATCCCATCAAGATCGTGGCGCTGATCGAGTCGGCGCGCGCCGTCATGGATCTGCGCGAGATCTGCGCCGCGTCGCCGCTGCTCAGCGGGCTTATCTTCGCGGCCGAGGACTTCGCGCTCGACCTCTCGCTTACGCGGACCCCGAGCCTGAGCGAGTTCTTGTACGCGCGGTCCGCCATTGTAACGGCGGCGCGGGCGGCGGGTCTGCCGAGCGCGATAGATCTGGTGTGTACCTCGTACAAAGGGGAGGAAGGGCTCGCGAGGCTAGAAGAGGAGTGCCGTAATGGCAAAGCTATGGGGTTCAATGGCAAGCAGTGCATTCATCCCTCGCAGGTCGAGACTGTACAGCGGCTCTTTGCACCTTCTGAGAAGGAGGTCGAATGGGCTGTCAGGATTACCATTGCGGATGAGAAAGCCGCTACTGCAGGGAGGGGAGCATGGACCCTTGATGGAGCCATGATCGATGCCCCCGTTGCTGGTAAGGCGAGGGCGATAGTCGACAAAGCACGAAAATGTGGCATAGACGTTGACGCTTTACGAGAAAAATGGAAACATCAGGAGCCCGAATGAACGAATTACGAGCATGAATGATTTTGAAATATAAATACGGTGAATCTGCTATACATTAGACGACTCCTATATCGGTGCATACTACATATATTAGAACTGGGAGAACTGATTCGGACGCCAGAAATTGGACATCTCGGACCGCTCCTCTTCAAAGTCTTCAAACGGTTGCATAACTTCCGGCAAAGCCCTTGGGATACCAACCTCGTACTCAGGGTGCTGCGTTTCGATGTAGAACTCTCCCTCATATTGTTGAACCACCCTCGAGCCTCCAGAATTAGGATAAGGCAGGTGTGGATCAGGAGCTAAAGGAGGACACGCCTTTTCTTTCCAGTTACAGGCTGAGGACTGCTCTTGAAGTAAGCTTGTGCCAAAAGAGGCGTAATCTAGTGCTGCCTCTCCTATTCCCGACTCTGAGTCAAGGATATTATGATCGCGTGGAGGAGACTGGAATTGTGACTCGCTTTCGATTCTAGCAATGAATTCGGCCATGCTCTCAGGGACCTGCGAACCCACTAAGTCTCTACGACACGAGCTCGCGCCCGGTTTCCCTTCGTATTGGTCTACATAGAAGGGCGATTTCATGCTCGGCCGAGAAGGAATGCTTCTACTGCCCATTAGTCGGGTCGATGGCGTTCTACGAGGTATCCAGGAGGCTGTATTGGAAGACAATAACGTATGGTCATTGGTCATGATCGACTGGGACGACGAAGTAGTCTGGTTGTAGTTATCGAGTTGTGCCCGAGTGCTTTGGCCATCTTCATTGCAACTCACCGTATGCGGCTCTTCCAATGCTTCGGTCGCTATGTTGCTTGTAGGGGCACTTGGTCGAGGAAGGACGGTCTCTCCTACGTTAGTGCGTGCCATTGCAATAGAGCTGTGTCTGCCATTTGGGACAGAGGGGGGTGGCATTGCTTCTCTAGAAGTCATTGATGCTTGATCAGTAGTCTCCTGCGTTTGTCTTTCTAAGTTTCGGTCCACACCCGGGTCTCCTAGCCTAGGAGATTGGTGCATGGCAATCACCTCAGTGCTCAATACATTCGAGGCTTGAACAGGTTGTCTCGAGTCGCTTCTTTCGATAAGTTTTAGACGAATGTCCTTGACAATTTGCTGACGGTCGATTTCCTGAGGTACATGAGGCTTCTGTGTGTTTGGTTGATCCTGGAGGTTAGGCGCAGGTTCTTGATGCTCTCTAGTTGCCTGAACGTCGCGAGGTGGTTCCAAGCATTTCGTAGGATCGTCAGTCATTATACCTTGATCTCGATATCTCACCTTTTGAAGTCCCATCAACTCTTTGTGTGCGTTGCGAACGTTATCTTCTAACTCCGCGCAGCGAATGTCAGGCATCTTCGTTTCAGTTGTCCTTGCCATGGTTTGCTCAGTCAAGTGGTCATCGTATAAAGGAACCCCGGTGTTACGATATATACCTGTCGCTATCAGGTCCCTCCTGATTGGCTCGGGAGTTGTCGTCCATACCGAATTTGATACATCTGAGGCCGAACCATTCTTCTTTCTGCTAGGTTGGGGTGAGTGACGACTGCTGGACCACGTAAAGTATGCCGTACTTTTGCCTGACTCTTTTCCGTCGTTGATAGATCCACGAGGGCCTAGACTGGGAGCCTCGATGGTCTCTTCGCGACCTTGAGACATGCGGATGCGTTCAGAATTTGGACAGTGATCCGAAAGCACTGACCTGGGGGGCTCTTGGCCATGAGTGTATGGGAGTTGTTCGCCCTGGCGTCCTAAGCTTTGGTGATCATAACGCCTACGTGGATCATGAGTTCTTGACTTGCGAGTATTTCCATTGGTTGCGAGTGGCAAGAAAAAGGAGGAAACTTCCTCTATTTCTCGGCCTTCACGTTGTTTTTCCCTCAAGCGAGATTTGGACAATGGTTTTGGTTGGGTGTCTCGCTTCTGATGCTTCAGAAACTGCATCTTGGAGAAAGCTAGGTCAGATACTATTCGATGTTAGGCCTCTCTGCGACACCCGAGCAACCTCTTAGCGGTTTACATACTAGGCTGTTTCTTCGACACCCGCCCGTTGTCGAATAAACCAGGCTTAAGATGTGGTTGTACCTGAACGCAGGTCAGATTTACACGATTCATTAGGCACACAACGGTATTCTTACCGTAATGCGATCATTGAGGACAGCATTGGAGCTGAAATTATTCACCAGATTCTTACTGGATACCACATATTTCCTCTTTTCGACCCCTTTACGCTTCTTATGTCGATGGATGTCACGGCTTGGGTCGCCTGCCTGCTCATGTTTCCGCTTCTTTTTATTCGTTTCATATTTGTCCTCCCTAGTCTTTCGTCTCGGTCTTTTCTCGAAGTTGGCTTCTTCCTCCACATGAGACGTTGTTGACGAAGCATCCATAGGCGCTAGACGAGCCTCCCTCAAAGGCCTGGCCGGTGGAGTGCTTTCACGGTCCTGTTGAATGGATCCAGTTCCATAATCAGGAGGCTTCGTAGAATTTTTAAAACCACTGATGAGGGAGCTATCACTAGGCGCCTCCGGCCTTCGCGTAGACTTTCTTTGATCTTCCAGATCCAGGCCCCGAAAAGGAGAAGCCGATTGACGTAGCTTTTCGCTAGGAAAGCCGTGACGAGAACTCCATCTTGGATCTACGTGTCTAGGATGCTTATTGTATGGAGACGTCGCATGAAGTGGTCTAGATGGGCAATTATTTTCTGCGACTTTTCGATGTCCCTGTGACGTGCCGGGCCAGGGGTGGGGGCTCTGTCTCGCCGTCTGCTCTAGCCAGTTCTCAACAATGTCATAGCGGGTTTGCGGTTGTGACGCGCTGTTGGACTCTAGTCTAGTCGAGTCGCCCTTGTGTAGTTTACGTGGATGTTTCGGACGCGATCTATTATCGGGCATGTCATGGGAGTTATTTTCATCACGCGGCTGATTATTGCGACGACGGTGATGCGTAGAATGACGTGGAGGAGGTCGAGAGACCTCCCGATGGGTCATCTCGAGGTCGAGGTTGAAACGGCAAACAGCTCCTGAGACAAAGCGAAGGTAGAACGTCCAAAGATCAGGTCTACATATCCCCAGCTCAAGGTGTAGCGTGGTAAATCTGATCCAAGCAGTGGGAGAGCAACTCCAAGCGAGACGAGATGTAATGTGGGACAGGGTTGGATCGTCGGCATGCGGTTCGAATATCCCGGGAACTAAGGTACTATACCTACCTAGGTACTATACGTACGGGCTGCTATGGTAAGGCTTAGCTTACATAAATTTAGCACGAATGGCGTTCAATATTGTTACTCAGCGGGTAGGTGCTTGGTGATTGGGTGACGGTCGACTTAGGTAAGTACGTCGAGTACCTAACAGAGTAGAAGGCGCGATATGAGGCATTATACATAATTGATACATGTCCACTACATGTACTGATGAATTCAGCAGCGGATGCGCATTAGCGACATATATCTAGGCTAGGTACCTACCTGGTATTGATGTAAAGGGTAATAGATGTCGATCTATTGGTAACTTTCCGACATGCAGCAGGAGCCGGGGTCAACAGGTTCTCGTGACCGATCTTCTTCCTAATAGCCATGTGTTTTTAGCTACATACATGTATGTTAGTCTGATGGACTTGGGAGCAATTCTTGGGCTGTCTATAATTAGAGCATGTAGTAACCAGCGCTTGTTTGGGCTTGGCAGTTTTGACACGGTCGATATCCAGAAGCTGTTGTTGGGCTGAGATTTCGAGATCTGCGTGGTGAAATGATACACACAAATGTGTTATAAGAGCCGCACATACGTGATGGTTGGCGGCGTGTTGTGCATTGTACAAACCAAGCTTCAATCTTAAGACGTCTGAGAAGCTACGCCAAGAAGACCCCTGAATACGGTGCCCCTGGATGGGGAACGTTAGTTGGGCAGTTGGAACTCCAATGGAACGACCCAATTGGCCCGTGCACCCCTGCTCCACTAAGGCGGGTCCCATCTATGCCATTCTACCGGGGACCTCAGGCCTGCTTCTTTCTCAGCATCTTTCCACATCTTAGCAATCCAGCTATTGCATTTCTCACTCAAGGATTTGATTTGGTCGACATTGCGACTGTTGGCCCCCTTTCCAATCCGGACTCGAGGCGGTTCACTATTTTTGCCTAACCTGGACAACCCTGAAAGCATGTTGTTTGCTCAGGGTCCAGAACCAAGTAAATTGCGCGCCAGCCAGCATCTCAACAGGCCACGTCTACATGCAGCAGCCCTACGCATCCCGTAGTTCCAATGATGTGCCCCAAGTGGACTCGGCATTTGGTTCAATTACTCAATGATCGACTGCGACCTCCACGGCTGCATACAACGTCGCATTCCATGCGAATAAGCCTTTGGGTCCGCGGAACGCATCTTGTATCGAATCTCAACAGAACTACACAGTCGGGTCCTTATTCATCACAATCAATCCTTAGTATCCATTATGTCTATCCAAGCTCGTCATATCCCATGCTGCTCCAGCGTCAATCTCAAGAGTCCGCGGCTTGCCCCTTTATAAGCCAGTTGAAGCATTAGCATAATTCACATACGACGCAATGTTGGAGGCATATTTACCCAGCAATATTATCACATGACTACCCTGAAATGCAACATTACGGAGTCCAACCGGATTTTGTCGAATATTCACTTGAGCCATCGATGCTATAGCCACATAACGGCGTCGTCAAAACTAAATACTACAACTTGCATTGGCTACTAAAATTCTATATAGATATATCAACGAAAGCAATGGTGTAGAAGTAGCCTGTGTATCTTACAGCGTACACCCTAGGATATGTTATCTCGACGTTTCACTTTCACCCACGACTAAAATGCTGCACGTTAGCATCCTTGCCCGTCTCGCATCGTACCAGGATCCTTGACGCCGCTAAACTCTTCGGGGCTCTTGCCGCATTACAATTAGAAAGCCTTGCGGTACTTTAATGGAGGCTGCTGGGCACGTTACCAGAGACGTAACCACTTTCCAATATGGCAATCTTTCAACACCAGTGATACAAGGTCTAGCACTGTGGGTAAGCCCGTGGGGAGCATGGAGGGGCAGCGGGCTCTCTCGCATTACCCAGCGAAGCAAAACAGCCTTCCCGTTTTGAGGTCGACGTCCTGCAGCGATTGGTAGATCCTATATGCCGAGGGTCCAAAAGAGGTCACCCTTGCGCGACTAGACTTTGCGCTTTTCCTCATACTCTTTGCGTTTGTTACAGCTATTTACGGCTGGGTAGGTCTTAACGAGATGTTGCGTAGAGCGTGAAGAAAACCAGGCTGAAGGTGGATAACGAACAGACTATAACATGCTTTTTTTAGCTTGCAGCAGGGATCACGAAACCTGAATATTCGACTCTCATTATGTCGCGCACCGAACGTGAGACCTTGACAACTACGATCAGCCACACCCGGCAAGAAAAGGCGGATGTGGAGTATGCTTTAGTCAGAGTAGAGTATTCGCAGATCGTTCTGGAAGTCGCTTGACCTCCGTGAACTGCATTGTGTTAAGCACAACTCGGACCACGAAGTGAGCATGTCGCCAACCGCTGGTATTCCCTTTTGGGATGGAGCCGACCTAGTAACTCTTCTGGCACAGGTAGGTTGTGCCGCGTGGAGTCTCATGCCCTCTCCCTAGAGCAGTTCGAGGTCATTTGCACCTCCTCTGTTTGATGCTTGTTTTGAGCTAACCCTGCTGGTTCCCTCTTCGTCTATCGTGCTTATGATGAAGGTGGATGTAGGGTTATTCAGATCACGGCCTGTGATTTCTGTCTGGCCAGGGCGAGCAGATGGGATTGTATAAAATCAGACGGGAGCGAATACATCGATCACTTTCACTTCTCGTTCTAGCCAGCAGGTAGTGATCCATTCGGCACGGGAGCACCCACGGGATATTTATAACGTCTATAACCCTTGTCTCATTGGTCACTCAAATATCATACATCCTCAACCCCGCTGTCTTTCCTAGATCGAACCCTTTTCTCTTTCTTTATCCTTGTGCCGGTCATAAACGCGCGTCGGCTGTGCCCTAGCATCTACGGACCGTCTAAACGAAAGATCTTGCGACACAGATCATCAGTTGGCTCTGTCGACTCTTCAACTCGAAGTATAGAGAGACTTTCTGTGTCGTCACAGCCTAGCCTTTCGAGAAAAATCTTGTTCGTGCGTCCCCTTCACCCCCACACAACCACACAGCATCGAGGAAAGAAAGTTGCCTACCCAGATCCTTTTATCAGGCAGATCTAATAGTCCTTTCTCCTCTCTATGCTATCTAATGGACGATTTGCACTGTTCGTCTATTCAGATAACGCAACAGCCCAACCACATTTGCTTCTACATCACTGTCAATATGGATCTATTATTAAGACCCGCCAATGCAGATTATCCTACGCTAAGTCGGAGTTCCAACGCCAAACAATGTCTAAACTATTTATTGGGTAAGGCAAACAGGCTGTCCCAACTACAACTATCATTTACTTGTCTAATATGAGCATTTTGTTTGTTTAGAGGGCTTGCGTGGCACACCGAAGATGCCACGCTAAGACAGAAATTTGAAGAATTCGGTCCCGTGGAGGAAGCGGTACGTGCTTCGACCAATACTCCTCTATGTCGTTTACGCTATTTCCGGCCGGGGATTGCATCCTATAACACCCGCAACTAGAGGCCTGGTTCAGAACTAACGATGTTTGAACTAGGTTGTTGTCAAAGATCGTGACACTGGTCGTAGCAGAGGCTTCGGATTTGTTCGATACGTGAATGAAGCAGATGCGCAGAAAGCTATCGCCGGCATGAATAACGTCGAGTATGGCAAAAATCCCTACTGCTTGAGGACCTTCTAACACGAGGACGAAACAGGTTTGACGGACGAGCTATCCGCGTCGACAAGGCATCTGACACTGGTCCTCGGGGCGGCGGCAGCGGACGGGGTAGTCCGTACGCGCCAAGGGGTGGATACGCACAACCACAAATGCCTTACGCCGCCGGCCAACCAGTCGCTTACGGGATGCCAACCCCGATGATGTACCCACCGACTTACGGACGGGGAGGTTACCCGCCTCAGCCGGCTTACGGGACTCCCCCACCTCAAGGTAAAGATATTATAATCCAGGTACGCAGAATAAACGAACTTGATGCTAAGACATAATCTTGTAGGTTACGCGCCATACGGCTATCCAGACCAGCAACAGCAGGGCCAACAACCCCAGCACCAACCATCTCAGGGGCAGCCGCCATACGGACAGTAAGAGCCCGTGCGACAGAGTGGCATCAAATTGAAGAGTCGACGAGAGTTACGCAGTAGATTTCGATCCCATTCTAACAAGAAAGTAGTTCGAGCACCAGACCCCTTCGAAGAATAGTGGACGCTTGGAGGTCTGGCTCTCATACAACACTCCGACACTCCTTCCATACGCCACCAAAGTGGCACCTCATTTTGTCATGACGTCCTTCCTAACTCTTCGAGGACGGCTTCTAAATGTCGAACTGAAGCGAGGGGGACACTCACATGTACATACATTCGTTTGCGTATCTTCTTCTATCCAACGCTATCTCAGGCTTTATGACCGACGTGAAAATCTACACCATCATTTTACGACTTTACGAAAGGTGAAAAGGGGAGAAAGAGAATGGCTGAAGAACTAGGGGTTCAAGCTTCTTGAGTAAGGAATGAGAACAGACCTACCAGGAGAGTTGTATTAGGAGGGAGTCGGGAAAAAAAAGCACTGGCGAGAGAAGTGATAAGGGTGAAATAGGGGAAGACAGCAAGAGAGCAGAACCAAAACGGTAGCACGCTGACCAATCGCTTCTTGTGGCTCAACATTTCTAACTTAAGCAAGCAAAGTCTATGCTCAATGATTTTACCACTGTCTTTCTACTCTAAGAAGCCGGTTTATGCCTTTTCTGTCTCCTCCTGTTCGTCCACGCTACTGACTCTCCTGAATTCGTGCGAGACTAGGTGCTCGAAACCTTCAACCGCCAGCTCACCTTCTCGGCGCTTGCGTTCGATCTCACGCACGCGGTTGGACAAATCCGTTACGTGGGCGTCGCCACTCTCGGGGCTCAGCTCGTTGAGAGCCTTCTCCAAACTCAGGAGATAATCCCGATTCAGCCCGCTCGGCCCCTCGCTGACGTAGATGTGCTCCGCAAGGGCCTGCGGGTCCTGCGGCCCCGTGAACTGGTCGTTGTCCGGGGTTCCGATATACACGAGAGTGCGTATAGGCGGCGACCCGTCCGCCGGGTGGAAGGGCGTGTAGTGGATCGTGTAGCCGTTGATCTCCCTAATATCAAGGTACTCCTTCACTTCGGCGACTTTATCCGCCTTGATACGATACGCTGTGCCCCATACCTTTTCCGGTGCTGAGTCGTGCGCGTCGACGAGCGAGGCCCAGAAGGACCGCTCGATGAGGGTAACAACACGGCCTGGCGCTTCCGGTGTGCCGCGGTGGTCTTGACTGTCAAGTCGGTTAGGATCATTTACATTAAATACAGCGAACCATGTGAATATCGCATGCCATGCCCCTATTCAGTTGACCGTGAGAGTTGAGGGTATTTACCTTGCCTAACGAAATGTAAGCTGAATTATCTAGGGCTAGATGAGGTGAGTGAATCATACCTGCCAAAATCGCCTAACATAGCCCGTGACCCAACCAGGTACCCGTTGATCTACCAGAGTCTTGGGTCAGCCAGCCCGGACTCATACGCATACACTTCATAGTTAAGGGAAGCAATCTCCTTTGGACGAGGTCCTACCATAGTGGGGAGGGGGTTTCCATATCAAGCTCCTACTCATCTATAAGTAAGGTTTAACCGAAAGTTTAAGATATCGTCTAAACATAACGCACCCATAACCGAAAATCCAAAATTCATCCGTTTCTTGTGGTGCTCCATTAGCTGCCATTGTAGATGTTCAGGTCAAGCTCCGTCTTCGCCTTCTTTCTTTCCTAAAGGGAGCCCAGGTTCTTTAACCTCTTTTAATATGCTTGAGCAGTCAACACTTGAGCAGCTTATGAATCTCCCGTTGCGGTTAGTAATGCAGCTCCAGATTTCCAAGTATTTCACGGGAGTCGGGGGATGGTATCATAAATGCCAAGCTTTTCGCCTTGTGACGGCTGTTGTAAGCGACCGGGCCGTCATCGCGGGTTGCGGCTCCGGCCAACGGACCATGTGAGCTACGCATTACTAATACTGCAATCCGCTCTTGCTTCCAGGCTCTCTTCCTTAGGTAATTCAAGTGGATACCCGCTGCAGTGCTGCATGAAAGACCTCCTAGGGCTGCTTCCGACCCTTCGGTTACCGAACTCTGGATTTCGTCATATGGTACGACGAATGCAAGAGCGATGGAATTGGGAATCTATTGGCAGGCAACTACGATGGACATCGGTAGGCCTGTTGTTGTAATGTGCATTTTGAAACTGGGGTATTCTCGTAACCTCCACCATTTCTCTTCTATGCACCCCGCGATAGCTCCAAGGCACAAAAGCATGCGCCTCATTTACACCGCAGGCTACAGCAATACAAGGTTAGAATGCTACTCCGCCATGCTCGGTACGTAATGAGCAAACAGCTTGCCGAAACCTAAACAAGACTTTCGGTGCGAAAGGAAGGCTCTGTCGGAATCAATCCCAGCCAACCCCATTGTAACCTGTGAGACGACGGGACGGGTCCGGGAGTTGCCTCGTCATCCGAGCCTCACCTGGGTAGCTGAACTCCCAAGTTGGAGTCACCTTAACACCGTCTATATAATCAGCCTTCGAGAAAGACCTCAGTTTTGCCTCGCCTTATCTTACATAGTAGCTCTGCCTCCCCTCGGTCAACGTAGAGAGCCAGAACTTGATCCGAGCAGATGCTGGGTAACGCGTTAATCTAAGGGTCTTGGAGGCGTTTGATAGACGAATGGCACAGCCCCGCATGTCGACGCCGGTCTGATTTTGATCGCCCGTCTGGTGCCTGCGGATCTCACAGTCATACGGCCTTATTGGTGCCGAATACCCATACAACAGACAATCTTTACTCTCAGGCCAAGAGAACAGATGTTAAAAAGATAATCCTCGGCTTTCGAGACAATACATACCTAAGCAAACCAAACATTGTTTGTCTTATTCTTCCCACCTATTCTTTTTTTCAATAGTTCGCCAGCTCAAGTTGCCTTATCTGTTAGGGCTGCATCTACCCGGTCAAGTCATCGACGGAAGAGACGTGATTCACCCAACCAAATCATTCGCAAGTTGACTGCTTGCAGAAATCTCCTCTCTTTTAACCTTGGTTCCGAACCCCATGATCCTTGACCTTTTCTTGTTGAACTCCGATTTTTGCGGCTGAACCGAACTTCTTTGTTCCTTACGCGACGCTCGGTTGTGCACTGCCGCTTATTATCTTACTACCAATTTTCCTAATTTAACTGCCTTAGGTATCATCCCTAACACATCGCATACAAAACCAAAAAGAGCTGCGTTGCGACTGCGCGTCCTCTCCTTGTTTCATATAATAAACAAGCGCTGCCAGCTCTGCAGTCTTTACCGTCCCTCGTTCTTTTAATACTCCGATACATATCGAGTCAGAGCGGCTTAGAAATCAATCAACACAATGGCGTACAACAGACCGTACAACCCCGACGAACTGCCAAGGTGAGTCCGCATTGAGTACCTCTGCTATACCCCGCCATCGTCATCACTCTGCGCCAGACTTGCGATGCTTCGAGCGAAGGAGACATTCAACTTTACAGGAGTGTCACCAGCTCCTGTGCGATCGACATCAAATCAATTCATTCTCGTTATGCGTGTCAATGAGAGCTAACCAGCTATGAAACCACAGATTCGCAGAGCCTGAGCAGGTACGCGCACGCTCCTCCAATGGATCCTTTTATATGCCTTACCTCAATCCCTGCGCGAACCCCTCTTCCAACCACACCAATTTCAATTGCAACTAATCTGACTCCCATCGTAGAAGGGCAGCGCAGGCCACCCATCCTCTCGCTACGAGAGCAAGCCACCGCCGCCTGTCCCTAGCACTCGGCACGATTCCATACCGCCTCGTCGTGGTGACCCAGGACGTCTTACTCCTACCGGCTACGGTCCTCCTCCCCCGCAACACCCGCAGCACTCCAACACATACAGTAGCAACGGCGGGCATCACAGCAACAGCTACGATTATAATTACAGACCAAACGCGCACTCACCCATGTCGCCGCCTCCTCCCGCGTCGGGCCCGCGACCCACGGCGCACAACCGTCCACCCCCTTCCAGTCGCCCACCTCCTTCGCCCAGCCCACAAGAAGGCGCGGCTGACCCTACTCTATTGCCACTATTCAGAGCCGTAGATAAAGATGGTATGCGCTCATTTAATTTTCACCCTTCCTCGCGAATTTGGGCCAGCACCTGCTTTTAAAAGCTGTTATAGGCGAATCCTCAGTAAAATAGCACAGTGAAGCTAGTGCTTTAAAAATAGAGATCCTCGAGGCTAACAATCCAAAACAGGCACAGGTCAGCTCTCGGAGAAGGAACTCTCAGCCGCGCTCGTGAACGGGGACTGGACGGCCTTCGATCCTCAGACGGTGCGCATGATGATCCGCATGTTCGACAGCGACCGCTCAGGCACTATCGGCTTCGAGGAGTTCTGTGGGCTATGGTCGTTCCTTGCTTCGTGGCGTGCCCTCTTCGACCGTTTCGACGTCGACCGCAGCGGCAACATCTCCCCTGACGAGTTCAGCAACGCGCTCATCGCTTTCCGCTACCGTCTCAGCCCGGGGTTCGTCGACCTCTTATTCCGCACGTACGACAAGCGTGGTGAGGGCGTCATGAGCTTCGATCTATTTGTGCAGGCTTGCATCAGCCTCAAGAGAATGACGGACGTGTTCAAGAAGTACGACGAGGACCGCGATGGCTACATCACCTTGAGCTTTGAGGATTTCCTGGTGGAGATTCTGAAGCAGCTCAAGTGAGGCTAATAAAAACCCTTGAGTCGAATGCAGTTTGCGAGATAGAAGGGGAAGGCAAAGATCTAATGATACGTATAAACGGATTCATATATGGAGTGGCCCATCGTTCGTACAGATACGGCGTATAGGGGTGGACGATCTCGACTGGGATTGCGTGTCATAATTGCATTCGAGGTGACTGGCCCAGACCCATTTATTTCCAAGGGGTGGAGGATGATGTGCCTGCGAATTTCATGCGAGCAAGCTTGTGGAGGTGGTCTTTAGATGCATTTAAGGCTGGCAAGTAAGGCAGGACCGCGGATCTTTTTATTATTTTGCTTTCGGTAGATACCATCGACCTATCAAAGGTTACGGCAAGAGAATGAATGAATGAATTTGCTAAAACTGATGACGAGCATTTCTCGAATCCCACGCCCATGACTAAAATACCTATATAATATAGCATAGTAATGATATGACATGTCCCTTCTGCCCTCCAGGTCCAGTATAATAACGCCTTGGTCCCATTTTGAGTGGTTTTCTTTTCGAACAAAGCAGCCCCTTTCCTGTCCAGTAGATAGTAGGTTTAAGCAGTACAAATAAAAGATGTAAGTGGCCCCAAATTCGGCCTTCATAAATCCGTAAAATAGGTAGGTAGGTAAATATACCCTCCAAAGGGGTCCGTCCATCCCTGGTATCACTCGAATCCCATTTGTCACGCGCCCAATCCCAAGCCCAGTCCCTTTAAACCAAAAAAGATACCTTCCCAGTAACCCAGATGGATGCCCTCATATAAGCGAATGAATTAAGTACGCAGAGCTTTAGGCGGTAGTAGCCGCGGATCTAAACCTCAACGAAAGGCCTCCTCGGAACGATTTCCTCATCCTTAGGCTAGCAGATACTTTCTCATTGGGTGCTTCGACCGGCTTCAGTTTGCCCTGGTCCTTGACTTTGAGGCTCGGGCCAAGCTTCGCGTCGCCAACGGTCCACTTGTCGTCCTCGTTTTCGGCGGAACACCACACCATGCCGGTTCCCGAAACGACGACTTCGTCTCCACTGCCGAGGCGCATGATCTCAGTGCCCACGGCACAACTGCTACCGCTGCTGCTCTTCCGCATGTGTCCTAGTTTTTCCTTGTCGGATTTCCCCTTCTCCTCGTGGGGGCCCAGGGCGCTTTCGACTTCCTCCCGTTTCCATCGCCGAGTTTTCAACATCCCCGTAGCTAAGCCCCGGACGTCCTTTTCTCCATCGTGAGCACTAATCCAGACGCGGGCACCTAATCGTGTCGCGATCTCAGCACCGGTTGGTACGCCCGCGCAGATATTGCCGCCGAGCCACCACGGATTCGATATGCTATCCATACAGTGAAGCAGGGCCGTCACGGGAAGTGCTGCCTCGGCCACGAGGTGAGATGTGGCGTAGGGCGCGAGATGGGCGTATGATATTCCGTGAGGCGAGAAAAGAACTGAGATGGGGCGTGTGTTACCATTTGACGTGGCGGGGCGCATAAAATTGTGAGACGTAGAGCGTGGAAAGTAGGTATTTAAGCTTGTGCGTGCTGGGGATGGTAGGAGGGTCGAAGCCGACTGGACGGAGCGTAAAGAGTGAGGCGATACTGGAGGCGTGGGCGGGAGGAGCAAACCGTCAGGCCCAGCTAATGTGTTTATAGAGGTTGCATTGGATGCTTGGGTGCTAGGCGTATTCGGAGTAGCGGGAGGTGTTGGCGGTTTTGACAGAGTAGGGAGATGGACCCTCAAGTTATGAGTTGGCGGAGGCCGGTATGTAATACCAATTGCGGCGTGTAAACCTGCTAGGTCTCGTTTCTGCGGTATGAAGGCAACCGTCACTTCACCTGCCTGGCCGCCAGGTGTCGCTGGCGGAACAGGAACTCGTACAACCGACTGCTTGCCTGTCAATCTCGGGTCTTCCCATCGCTCTATCGTTCGGACCTTCTCTTGGTCAAAGTACTTCCAACTCTTGATCAGGCGTGCCGCTGCTGGCTCCGCGAGAATAAGGGTACCAGTCCCGCTTGGTGGTAACTGTTTTAGCGTAGCTTCATTGCAATGATCACTCTTATGTTGACTGATGATGACGAGGTCCGGTGGGGTCGACAGTTCCGAAAGTGATGATATACATGCTGGGTGGACGTGAGTCGAGATCGAGATCTTGGAATGAAAGATCTTAGAGGGTCCCGAAATCCAAGGGTCCAGGAGGATCGTAAACGGGGGTGGTGATACGGGTCCCTGTGCGAACTCGGGGATGACTGGCTCAAAAGACAAGAGAAAGGAGGCGTCGGAGTTGAGGTGCTTCACAGTCAAGGCCATCGTGACGCCGGTGGTCTTGGAGGATTAGTCGGTTACGACTCCCTCTCGGGACGAGAGAAATTGGCAATCATCTGTAGTCCGGAGAATTCGAGACAGGTCAATCGGCCAAAGCTGAATGAAAGGGACGGGCCGGGTTTAAGACAGGCGGGAAAAGCAGCAACAGAACAAAAAGGAAATGATGACGGAAACCAGTGAGGGAGGATCACTAGTCTCAGCCCCGATTGAAGTGAAAAATAAAAGGCGCCCGGTTAACAGACGAATGGATGACGAGACGAGGAATGGGCGTACAAGAGGATCGCGTGGGCGAGGATCATTTGTCAAGAGATGACGGCCGCTAGAATCAGGAAACGATCGAAGCCCTTGTCAAACATTGGTCGGTATATGGTCCAATATCGGGCGACCCATGCGATATTGGATTATAACAAAGATGGAAAATACAATACCTTGAGCGGTCTATTATCATGCACCTGCGTTTGTGACGGGAGAGGGCTTGTTTTAGACAATAGATGGCCCGCCATGTTTCACATGGTGAGCTGGGGGGGGGAGGGTAATGGGAAGCTGTTGAGCTGGGGAGATCTGCAGATGGAGCAGAGATGTTTCGGCGTTTTGCTGCCTTTGCTGCCAAGTTCGTACGACGCCGGTTGCTTTTAATGCCGGCTGACCCGTGCCCGGTACCTTACCCAAAACCGGAGACGAGCCAGGCTGGGAGCTCTGCCATTGGCTCGACTTGACATTAGTGCACTTGGCTCGCTTAAAGGTGCCCGTCTATCGAACCTTAAAATAGCTGTATTTCATTGTAGCTCGACGAGATCATCCAGACTCGAAGAATTTAGCAATTTCAATATCGTGATCATCTTGGGTATGACAGCCAGAAGCCATTCTTCGAGTCGTCGAATCGCGGGAAATGAAATACGACCTTGTGCTACTAGAATGACAAATCGTCACCATCTCTCTCTTGCACATACCTGAGCAGTACCGGCTGATGTAATTCAGAAGGGCTGAAGGATTTAGGGCGGCAGTTGGGAAAAAGGAAGCATTCCTGACCCTGACTGCGCGGCAGAGGCACGGCTTACGCGTCTTCATGCGACTCGAGTTTATATGTAAATGTAAGTAATATCTTGCTAAGACCAATGATTATCCGACTTTTATGTAGTTGGTGGTTTATACTCGGTTCCCTATAGTTGATTGCGAATTCAATGAACAATGTTCGGTACATATATGCAAGCTCTTGTTAGATAATACCTCCGAGAGTACGAAACAACTCAGGTCTCATAATCCGATCATAATTTCGCCTCAACTGTTATGATGTCACATTTTGGGCATAAGTTAGCATACCTACATGTACCTAGGTAGCTGTCTTCTTTGTGCCACGGAATCTGTTTCTCAGCTCGCCACGAATTTGGATTCGCCTACCCGTCAGCGCGTGCATTAGAAGGAAGCAATTATACAGCACATTCCAGACCAATGCGTCTCCTATATTTACAACAATAGGCACATGCGGAAATAAATTCATTGGACGCAATAAGAAATCAAGGGACGCAAGCAGCTAATAATATACGCGACAATCAAAAACATCTGACGTATTCTTTATAACTTTAGCAATCACCACGCACGTTTTAGGGGTCCAGGACTCGTGTTTGTTAGCAATGGGGGTCAGCCTGAAACAACAATTTAATGTCGATATAATATATTTTACATTTTGATATACGCCTCCCTTACTCTCCTAGTCAATATATGTAAGACAGCAATTGAGCATAAAATCATAAGCATATTTACAGCGTTTACGGACTCTTACTTACCTGTTATTTTTCCTTCTGGGATTGCTTCATTACCAAGTGGGATGGCCGTTAGGGATTTCCGGATGGAAACTTAGGACCGTGGGCATGATTGCAGCCGGATACATCTTCAAAGGTCCGCGCACACCATCTATGCCTCCATGTCGCCTTATACGATCTTTTATGAGACTCATATTATCTCTTATCTCTTTAAATTCAATTTCATTACCTAAAGCGCCAATCGCGATGCTCCCGGGTCGATCACTCTGCCAGAACTATATTCACCTTCACCTCGTGTCTCAGAAGCCAGGTGTTCGAAGTTCTAGCTTTTTGCGCCACGCGATTCGGCGATTCAGGTTCTCCATGTGTCGATGTTTCCTTATCGCATATCAACGTCAGACAAGAGTGTAGCCTCTCTAACAGAAGTTTTCAAAGATCTCTATCAGGAATAGTTCCTCCGTGGCTTCTAGTGACCTTTCGCAACTAGAAAAGGTTCCTTGACATGTTTCTCACGATCTAGAATGATATACCTAATTCCGCTTCCCCCGCGTCACGCAATGTGACGCCCCTGTTACGCCGACGTCAAGCCGATAAGATATAGACAGATTCCTATCTCGTAAATCTCGGTGCCCAGAATAACCAGAATTGAAGCTTCAAACTTTGGTACGAAGACGAGAATAACACCACGTGCATTGATATGCTTCCCCGTCGACGATGTTGTGTAGTAGAAACTGCCCATTCAATACAAATGAGCGAGCATTTCCTTCGACTTATTTATCCAGTTGCTACCAAGTTACTAAGCATCTGTCATCCAAATTACTACACATAACGATTTCTCCTTACTATACACACCTTTTCGCCTGGTTAGCTTCTCGTGTATGCCGTGGCGTTACCGGGCTTGAAACTCGGAAAGAAGCGAGATGAGTATAGTACCCTTGTAGGAAAATAGTAGAGTGCCTGTGCCTGTGAGCTGGAATTACCGGAACATATAGACTTCTGTGTGATGAGGCACCAATGACGCGTATAGTGAGCAGTTTGCTTAAATTTCCGTAAGGGATATGGAAGTGCCGACCATATATTTAACCAGGAGTCCTCTGCCCTCGAGGTGTTTGAGGTAGATGCATGTGAAACAAGCCCGTATTTTGCGTGAACTCCTGTTAACTAGAAGCGACAATGGGGCAAGAAGCGTCAAAACCACAGCCCGGAACCAAGCTGCGGGTTATAGGAGCTGGTCTGCCTCGAACAGGCACTGCATCTTTCAGCAAAGCCCTCGAGATCCTGCTTCAGGGGCCCGTGTACCATGGGGGAACACAAAATTGCAAGGGCTCGAGCGTCAACTTGAAGAGCTGGATATCCGTCTTGGAACACACGCCGATCCGCTCGCTCGAAGACGAAGAATTCATCCTGGGTCGTATCTCCAAGCTCACGGACGGATACGTGGCGATTACGAGTGCGCCAGGACACTGCTTCGTGCCCGAACTCATGCGAATATACCCAGACGCGAAGGTAATCTGCACTGTTCGGAATCCGGAGGCATGGGATAAATCGATCGACGCTATCGCCACAGCCAGCTTGCAGTGGTACGTGCGATTTATCCTTTTCCCCTTGTCGCCCATGAGATACTTCCCTCGTTACCTGGATACTCTCGCTGCTGGGAGGTGGGCCGAGCTATACAACACGCCGGGCAAGCCGACAATGCATGTCGGTACACAGGTTTGGGAGCGACATATCCAACACCTGAAGGAGGTTGTGCCTCCTGACAAACTCGTGTTCTTCGATGTTCGAGACGGATGGGGTCTATTGTGCAAGGCGCTGGGCTGCGATGTGCCCAAAGGTATCGACTTCCCTCGGGTCAATGAGCGGGCGGCGATGGAGTCTTTCGCGAAGGAGCAGGTCAAGCGAGGCCTCATCAGATGGGCTATGATTTTTGTTATTTTTATTGCAACCATTGGCGTTTGGTGGTCCTGGCTCAGGTAACGATCTTGCCAGCTCAGCGGCAACGGTCCAAGCAAAGGCCCAGGTTTGCTTTCAAAAGACGAAAGGCAGCCGAGATATAGGTCCAGTAGGTTAAAGGATAGAATGACTGTAGGTTCATGGGACCCTAGCATCAAATTTGAACGTGTAAAGAGAATGCAATGTAGTGCGAGGCTGATGAAGACTCAATGTCGGCAATGAGATCATTGCGTTTGTAGGACATGTTACCCATCCTCGTTTCTAGGTGACATGCGGTGTTGTCCGGTTCTCAGGTTCTAGTAGACCAAGAAAGGGGCTACTATGTTAACATTAGTCTCGAGAAATTTGCGATCTGAGCTGAATAAGATATTGACTCGAAATCTACCAAATTGGCTGGTCACTCATGGTGAGCTCCCGCCATAGCTTTGATTGTCTCACCGGGTTGAGCAAGTCTCTATGAGCTTTTTAGACATCGATACCTGGATGTACTGGGTGTCATACCTTCATATACTGTCATCATTAACAATTGGACAAGGTTTTCATCATGAGCTCTATAAGCTTTAGGAAGACGTATTGACACTACATGGAGCTATCTCAGTTGATATCGTCATTGTGTAACAGACATCATGTGATATCAAGTATCGATAAGACAGCTGTATGCCTTCGTCATTTGTTTCCAATTCCAGACCCCGAGTGAGGGGCAGAGGTGTGCTGTACATACGATGTACCGAGAATTGGAAGTTGGAAGAGGATTCGCCAATTCTGCTCCCGAAGCTTCAGCAACGCGTCAGATCAGCGGTCGCACAGCTTAGATAGGTAGCTATGATGAATCACAGCTTCCTCACAAAGTTAACAGCGCGATAGGCAGTTGGAAAGCCACTCTCCTTGGAGTATAGAAGAGGAAAAAAAGGTTGAAGGGAAAGAAGCTTTGCATTAGCGTCCTCCGCAAACGAAGTCTGATTGATAGACGGCGTTGTATGTACATGGGTACAAGAAAAAGCCTTTTCTTAGCCGGCCGTGCCTAGTGGCGCGCCGTCGCAATGGTAAGGGTTCTAGAAAACCGTTCACTGTTCCCTAGCACAAAATCCACATCTGTGCAATATGAATACC
Source organism: Hypoxylon sp. FL1857 (assembly GCA_022578955.1). Lineage (NCBI taxonomy): Eukaryota > Fungi > Ascomycota > Sordariomycetes > Xylariales > Hypoxylaceae > Hypoxylon > Hypoxylon sp. FL1857. Next base: position 753,837 of record MU400371.1, on the reverse strand, counting down.
CGGTGACATTGAATGGAAAGGTTAAGGTCAACTGTACATTCTAAATATGTATGTAGCGACGATTCAATGTTCAAAAGAAGGGCTCGCCCAAACGGATGAACTGGCATCGTCGGCCCAGCCTTCCGAGTCGGAGCCTTGGTGATGGCAGCGCATTAAGGGAACCGGCCAGCAGCGCGGATGACCAGGATGGGAGCTCTTTCTGCTACCAGTTGCATTGACAAAGACGAGATTGGGTAGCTATCACACCCATGTCCTTACCTCCGTACGGTAGGGTACCCAACCAGGGAATCCGGCTTCGTCTGGAATGAAAGGTGTCAAAAGCCATGCCCGGGAATCAAAGAAAAGATGGCAGCGGTGGGAGCTGCTGATATCTCATCCAGTCTGATGTCATCATGCTGATGGGCTTGATCACGGCTCCTTCTGTGCCCTTCCGCCGACAGGTACAATCAGACAGCCGTCGTCCTCTGCTTGGCGAAGGGTATCGTGTGGGCACGGGCAGCATGCATGTGAGAGGGCGAGGAAGCTCTAATAATGAAACGAACCCGCTCTCCTACCCGACAGAATCTTTTAAGCCCCGCCGTTTCTCACGCCTCCACCTACGTCCTATCGTATTGCCTCCGCAAGCTCTACACAGCCCAATGCGAGAGCTCTGAACCGCTCAGTTCAGAGTGGCACAGTGGGTTCAAGTCAGTGCGTCCACCTTACCCACCTGCAGAACCCCTCGCCCCTCGAGCTTCCTGCTACTACTGCAAGCCGGGCTAGTATGCATTTCATGGCTCGTGGGAGGCAAGTGGCTCTATTCGTGCTATACCATGAGGTGCAAGGTTACATCCAGTCCATCTTTTATCACTCGAGGATCGAATGCCTGCAGCAGCAGCAGCAGCAGCAGCAATTATTGTGTGCTTAGAGGCACGAAAAAGGACAAAGAATCCTCGCCCGCTCTTAGCTTGCTTTATCCAAGCTACAAGGGAAGCTTGCATCGTCAGATTTCCAAGCAGCCAGATTCGGGAGCTCTGACGACGCTCATAACTCAAAAAGGGAACATCCCTTCAAAGTTGGTATTACTACCGGAGCTGCTCGTGTCGTCGGCTCTTCTCCTTTATTATTTTCATTATTGTTTTCTCTTTACGTCCGCCCATCACAGGAGACACCCCACCCCCAATTTTCAAATAACCAGCCCGTCACAGCCGATCCTTGGTCGAGTCAGAGAGGAAGCTGGCTGGTCGTTAAATCTGAGGTGACAGAGTGGACGGAACGGAGCCAATGAGACGGCTCCCTTTCCCCTTTGTCTCCCTCGATTCGATTTGTCGCACAAGAGCGTAATTGTTGTAAGGTGTGAAGGTACAGTCTTTGAGCAGGCCTTGGTTGGATTTATCTATCTTTGGATGGCAAGCTTAATTTACCCTTGTCCGGGGACTTTGCTCTTTGTTAGCAGCTTAGGTACTTAACACTGCCGTATTATTGCTGGGCCGGTAGCCTACTGTAGATACCTACCGCATACCTCGATACGTTAGGTACACTACCTTGCTACTTGCTACCCTCTGCATGTACCAGCTTGGTGTGGAGTACTGCACCCTGACTTGTGGCCACCCTACCTCTACCTTGCCTGCTTGCCTACCGACCTATCTAAGCTGGAAAATCCAGTACTGGCTGCTTTCAGCTACCCTTCCCCCTCCCTCCCAATAAGGTCTCCCTCCCAGTTCTTCCTCTTCCTCCACCAACACCCTCGACGAGTCCTCGAAACACCTCATGTAACACCTGTATAGGAGCTTAGAGCTACCTCGGCAGAGCTGCTATTATTTCTCGCCCAGTTCAACTGTCGCATGCCCGAGCTTCATAGACCCGGACCATCGTCAATTGATCGCTATCAGCCGTGCTTCTTATCGCCAACACCGTATCGATCTTGCGAACCCCCCGCCTTCGATTCCCGACCAGTAAATGGCGGGGTTGATTAGGTCAAGATGCCGCCTCGATCTTCCTTAACGTCTTCGTTCTCCATTACCGACTCGAACAATGAGGTCGTCTGTCCTCTGCGAAACCAGGATGGCTCGAGTTGTCGCAAGCGCTGCATTGGCGTAAGTCAAATCTCACCATTGGTCCCGCCCCCAAAGGATCAGAAGATTACGAAGCTCTTTGTCTGTCCACGATCCGGGAGCTATGCTGCGTGACCCTTGGGAAAGATTGAGTCTAACCCGCTTGCTTGGATGAACAGGAAAAGAGATATCGCTCAATGCAAGAGCATATCCGACGAGCGCATCCCGAACATTACATTTCGAAGCTTCCTGCGACCGAGGAGAGCTTCTTGCTTATGATCAACACGCCCCCTCAGGACCGATCGCAGGTTCAGAATTCTACCGGACACCAGCAAACCAACCTCGATCCCGCCAAGGGTTTTCCGCACGAGCGCCATGCATATCATCGAGACGCATCGAGTGCTCCTGGCACTCCTAGAAATAATGACGAATATTCTGGGGGCTCACTGCTCCCAACCGCGAGTGCCGCCGCCGCTTTAGCTCAGTTGGGTGGCCAGCACAAGTTCGAGACGGATTGGGATACCGAGGCAGTAAGTGCACACTCAATGCCGTCTTCTCTATTGAGTACGACCATGCTGATTCTGGGTTTGCAGGGCTGGCAATCCGACAACGACGGCCGGAGGATACCTAGGAGTACAATTGAATTACCGCCGATACATTTCGGGAACGACCCAACCAGTGAACCATTCCCTTCAATAAATTCTGCACCACGTAGAGATTTGCTCCCATCAATCCTCTCCAATTCCCCACCAGGTCGTTCCTCAACTCTGCCTCCGCTTCAACGGTCACTTGGTCCCAACCGGCCTAGGAAACAGTCCATCACCAAGCGCGGCCACAAGAAGCAGAAATCCAAGGGTTCCGCGGCAGACTGGCTTCGGAGAATCCAGAATGATGAGCGCCTTAAGCCGGGAGGGATTGACCGCAAGGCTCACTCCGTCGAGCCGTCAGCCGACTATGGCAAAAGGTGGGAAGACCTCATCGATGCCGCAGCCTCGGCTACAGAAGATATCGATGAGGACAGGACTCCTGTAAGTCGTGCCCGGCACACTACTTTTCCTTCTCTAACTTCCCAGGTCCCCCAATCTCCCATATCAGTACACCGAGCTTCCCTACCCCCATTTCCCCATCAGCATTTCCAAGGCTACCAAGCTTCTCCTCTGCAACAAGCTCTTACTCCACCATCCTTTGCCCAAGAGATTCCAGAACCTTTCCCATCCGTCGAGAGTGGCGAGAGCGGAGAAAACTTCCACATAGGAGTCTCTGGACTTTCAGATTCGTCACCGGGCTATTCCTCCCAAGACGTGCACATTTATTGTGCTGCATGTCAAAGGACGTCGAAGCTGCGGGAATCCTACGCGTGTACGGAATGCATCTGCGGATTGTGCCGAGATTGCGTCAACATCCTCATGGAGGAGCAAGGGGCCCGGCGCAAATGCCCGCGGTGTGCGACCATCGGCGGCAGATTTAAGCCTTTCCAGTTGGACATTCGGTGAAGCCCCGTCGGCTTTGTTATACCCAATTCCACGGATCTAGCTCAAAAGATGTGCACACATCCGCCATCCCGAACACCCACATCGTTATAGATGGCCCATCCTTCTTACCAAGAGGTATACATATAAACGGCATGCCGCCCACGCGGGGGCATTACTACAGAACTACGCTAGAATCCGTTAAAAGGCACGGCCACGGAATAAAACATTAGCTAGATCAACAACAAGTGGACAATCCCAAAGCCTACCTCCCCAGGCTACAAACCAAACCTACCTATTATACGGGTTACACCATACCCTAGCACAGAACCCTGCTTCCGGAACGTAGGGAATATATCCCTCCTTAACCACCACGAAGACACCTACCTCTCATGACGTATAGGCTCGGCGTACTTAGGAAACGGCATAGAGAGGGAGAGAGCGTTTGTATTTAGCATCTACCAAATCCGCAACGACTCACATTTCAACTTCACTTCTATACTCTCCCTGGAGGCGATTCCATGCCGCTGGCCGCTTTTTGATTTTTTCCCTCCCTCTCTTCTTTCCTCCATACCGGACTTTCTCTAGGATTATAGGGGAAGGGGTTTGAATTACGCGGCGTTCCACATTGGGCGGGATTTGGGTTTATGACATTTATATATCGATTTTCTGCACCCTTTTCGTTTGGGAAAGGAGTTACTGCATGATACGTTTTGGGGGTCTGGATGGCACCCCTTTTCATTTTCCTCTTAAATTTTTTTTTTTTCGCAGTTGCAAGACTCGCGCCGAATCGCTAGCTGGCACTTGCAATTCCTTTTAGGGGAAAGAGGCTATGAGCACGCGCGTACGTACGTAGGGATGACTAGGGGGTTGATATAGGGGTCGATTTAGGGATATAGGATATGACGGGCGTTCAACGGTCGACGCAAGATGAACGTTATATATATATATATAGCAATGTGATCATGAACACACTACCTACGTACGTTATATCTTCGCTTCAAAAGCAAGCTGTATATGAACGATCAATGGGAATTAGAATCCTAAAGTTACTGTCTCGTATTTGGTCACCGTCTTTGGAATATGTATCTCAGAAACCAGAGTTTAAACTAGCCGTGTTCTGTACTATCGTGGTATTATAATGTAATAAGTGATGTGAGCTGCTATGAAACAGTCACAGACCGGAAGAAATGTCACTTTAGTCGAGAAATACCAGGCCCCTAGAATATTGAATGAAGGTATGTCTCGGTTGGCGGGAGTTGACAATGCAGGAGAGAAAGAGGGCGTAGTAGTATATGATCAATGTTCGATTCGTGCTAGAATTGTTTAATACGCCTTGATTTCGCCCGAGACGGATCATTGCCCCAGCGCCGAAACATCCATCCTACTTAATATATACGACGAATACCGCTCTCTCGTCCCATGTATGTACCATCACCTTCCCGGCTTCTTCCCCTCCTTCGCCTTCTCCAGCAACAGATTGCGCATAGCAGCGCGCACATTCCGACTGCCGCCGAGCTTGGGGCCCTTGAGCACCTCCTCGTCCTTCGCCCCCTTGGCTCCCTTGGCGGGCGGTGGCGCGTTCGCCGGCTTCTTGCGCTTCTGCTGCCGCTCCGCCATGGCGTCCATGAACTCGCGCCGGAACTCCTCCGCGATCCGGTCGTCGGCCGCCGTGTCCTCACCCAGGCCATCCGGCCCGGAGGGCGCGGGCGGGGGAGTGGGCGTTTCGTAGACGTCTACTTTGGGTGTGTTAGCGTGTGTATGCAAATATGCTAGTGTGTAGTAAGGTAGCTGTAGCTGGAATGGGGAGGGGGAAAGGAAAGTAAGAACTTACGTCTGTTTTCCCGGAGAATCTCCTCGACTAGTTGGTCCCTCCTGATGTCATCGCTATTCCTCCTATTCCGCGGGCGCCAGGGCTTGCCATCTCTTCCGAGCCGGACCTTTCGCGGTCGCCCGCTGCTCGAGTCCTCTTCGTCGACATCCTCGCCTCGCATCCTGCGGGCCGCGCGCTCCGTCAGCGCTTCGTTGCGGCTGCGCGCCTCGTCGCCAAGATCGATCTCCATGAGCTGGCCCTGCAGGGCTCTATTCGGGTGCTCGGGTTTAGGTACGGTCGTATTTATCCCAGTAGATGCCGGCTCCTGACTAGATGATCGGTCCTGGGGAGCATTGGCTCGGCCTGAAGAAGAGGACGCGATAGCGTTGTGTCGCCGGGCCAATTCGGCTTCTATGTATTCCTCCCTTCCTCCATCAGCAGCTGCGCACGGGTGTAGCACCAAGGGGTGTAGTGGGAAGGAGGCGAGACTCACATATGCTTGTTGACCAGTTCCGCCGCCATCCCTGTCTGCGGCGCGAAGCGCTTCTTCACGCCGGCGGCTATATCTAACGCTTTGTGTTCTTCCTCGCGGATCATGAGGCTCAGGTCGTCGAGGGCTTCTCCCGCCGCGGTTGTCGCGTCGCCAGAGCCATTGTTGCTACCTGCGCCGAACTTGACGCCGCCTAATCGCGCCTTTCGCGCATTGCGTAGACGCAGCACCTCAGCTACAGATAGCCCTCTCTCTTCCTCAGTTGCGTCCTCGTTCTGAGCTAGTGTAGTAGTAGCTTCCGACGTGCTCGCTGTGTTTTCTGGGTTTGGCGCTTCTATAGGCTTTGATTCTTCGTCGTCTGGGCGTTCGGTTCGTTGTCTATATGTCTTCCTCTTCTTCCCTCGAAAGATTACTGGAGGTTCCGGTGTCGCCTCCGAAGCTGCACCGTCCATGATAAGAGTTTTCCACGGAACTAGTCGGATAGTGTATGCGAAATCGGTCCGTATTTGAGTATGTACCTTGTGCCGAATGTCGTACCGCTTCGTGTCACCTCAGAAGTGTTTATTTAAGATGTAGGGATGTACAATGTTCAGATGGAAGTCGAGTCGATGACTTCCACGTTCCAGGCACCGGAGTTGTCGAGATTATCCGACATTCTACCGCCTATCGGCGCTTAACGAGACCCACTTTGATAAAGCTCTCCCCGTCGTCATTGTACATAGAGCGAAGCTACCCTGCATACCTCACATTCCATCCCTATCTATCACTGTGCATGCGATCTGCTACACCACATTTAAACTCGCAAAGATGGCCCAAAGAGTGAGTCATTTATACCTATACTTCGATTAAGCCCTGTAGCATGTTGGCAACTAACGAAGCCTCAGGTCTACTTTCTGGTTCACGGGCGCGTTCAAGGTATGGGCTCCACAGCGATAGCTATCGGATCAGGACTAGAAGGCTGACGTCACAGTACGATAGGCGTTAGCTATCGCTACTTCGCCCAGAAGAAAGCGGCTGAACATGGTATCACGGGATGGTGTCGAAATACCGACCATGGGAAGGTAAGAAACAATTATTTCCAATTTTCATTATCTTGCTACAATATCTAAAACTACTCACACCATCCAGGTCGAAGGCGAAGCCCAAGGTGACGACGACTCGATCAAGCTGTTCTTGAAAGAACTTGATAGAGGCCCGACACATGCCCACGTAGTCAGACTGGACAAAGAACCCCGAGACGTGCAGGAAGAGGAGGCTCGTTTCGAGATACGAAGATAGGGGTGAGGCATAAGCATAGTAACCCGGGTCCTCGACAAACCAGCAAGCTCAAGATGCGCTATATTCACATAAGCCATAAAACTAAACGGGACAATTCTATAGAAGTAATGGGTATCCATTCTAAATGTTCATTAGCAAGCTATTAAAAGCCTCTACCTTTTCTCTTCGCCACAGGCTTCTTCACCGCACCAGACGTGATGATTTTCTTTTCGCCCTTGCTAGTTGCAGGCTTCTTTGCTGCTCTCTCCTCTTCTAATCTCTTCTGTTCTTCATATTTCTTCTTATCCTCTGCCATTTTAGCTTCAATTTCCATCTTGCGGTTAAATTCGGTTTCCGTGATGCGCTTCTCCCGGGCTGAATATCCTTTCTCCTTTACGGAGTAGAACACGCCACCCAGCTCTGCAAGCCAATGGGGATCGACCGATGTAACGGTTGACATATACTCTTTTGAAGTGAGGATCAACTCGTGGTAGACAACGTAGTCGGGTAGAAAACCGAGGCCGTATAAGGCACTCGTGGGATGGAGTTGTACAGTAACCGATGTGCGCAAATTGATATACTCTCCAATGCCTTTGACTTTGGCCGCCTGGTGGTAGTATCCAGAGCAGATGCACTTGCGAATGATATCCCAATCCGTACCACAGCTGATCATCTGCATCTTTTGCATCTTCATGATATCAAGGAGTTGGTCCCTGATTTCTTTTGCTCTGCGCAAGGATTTCGGATGCAAGAAATGGCGTGTGCACCAACCATCCGAATAGCCATTGGTTTTCCATTGTGAATACACGTGAAGGTAAGTAAGGTGGTCGGACTCGGGGACGAAGAACTTTTCGCGTGCTGCATCGGACTCTTCTTGCCGCTCTTTTGGACGATAAAAGACATTGGGTACAGACAGCATAGAGACAATAGTCACCATCTCCTCGCTACAGCCGTACTCTTCGGACATAATGAGGAGCTTTGCTAGAGACGGATCCATAGGAAAGGCATTCATTTTGGAGCCTAGATCCGTCAGCTCTCCAAGATTGTCCAATGCACCCAAAGCCCATAAGTCGAAAAGGGATGTGGTGATGGTATCTTGGGGTGGCGGGTCCATGAAATCAAAGTCAAGTAAGTCTCGGACGCCTAGCGATTTGAGTAGGAGTACCGTGTTGCTGAGGTTGGTCCTTTGAATTTCGGGTATCGTTTGGATATAGAGCTCGTCCTTATACGCCTTCTCGGTATATAGACGAAAAGCCTTACCGGGGCCTGTTCGACCTGCACGACCAGCTCGTTGGCCAGCATTCGCCTGTGAGATAGGGGTGATCTGTAGCGTGTCCATACCCATCCTGGGGTTATACACCTTTAATTTAGAATACCCTGCATCCACCACATACATGATACCATCAACTGTCAAACTAGTCTCGGCGATATTGGTAGCCACGATACATTTGCGTACCCCAGGCGGCGCTCGATCGAAGATCTTAGCTTGGAGGTCTGCGGGCATCTGACTATAAATTGGAAGGATGCTGAGCTTCGGCGGATCATTCAGAGCATCCAGGCGCTCTCGTACCAGTTCGCAGGTGCACTCAATGTCTTCCTGGCCCGTCATGAACACCAGTATGTCACCAGGACCCATTGACACATGGATCGCAAGTACTTGCTGGACAGCTTGATCAACGTAGTCTTCAACGGGGGATCGATGGAACATGATATCGACAGGGAACGTTCGACCTGGAATGGTAAACTCGGGTGCCCCGCCAAAGAAATCTGAGAACCGCTTCGAGTTCATGGTGGCTGACGTGACTATTAGTTTGAGGTCCCTTCGGCGTTGTAAAATCTTATTGAAAAGCCCCATCAGCACATCCGTGTTGAGGGCTCGTTCGTGAGCCTCATCCATGATTACGCATGAGTATCGGTCCAAATCCCTTTCGTTGAGCGATTCTCGAAGTAAAACACCGTCTGTCATGTATTTGATGACAGTGTCTTTGCTTGTGCAATCTTCAAATCGGATAGCATAGCCAACCGTGCTGCCTAGCTTAACCTCCATTTCCTCGGCCACACGTTTGGCTACACTCATGGCTGCCACTCGTCGAGGTTGCGTGCAGCCTATGATGCCTCGTTTCCCGTAACCTTCTTCATATAGGAACTGCGTAAGCTGTGTCGTCTTCCCGGAACCAGTCTCGCCAACCACAATGACGACTTGGTTATCCCTAATGACCCTTAGGAGGTCTTCCCGCACCGCGAATGCAGGCAGAAACTCCCTCTGCTCCCTCAATGTTTTACTCTGACTGAACGCACTTGCACCGTCATTCTTTTTCATGTGCTCGCTGAATTTATTGCCCCCGGATTTAGCGGAGTCTTCCTCTGCCGCTATCGGTAGAGCGCTGTCACCCTCATCCTCTTTTACGCCCATAAGATTTCCAAGAGCGGTACCCGCCATGTTTGTTGCCTCTTGAGCTTGTCGTTGGCGTTCTCTCTGCATTCTCCTTTCCTTCACCACGCGACTCCCTTTGCGACTGAATACGGCCATGTCACTTTGGTAATCCCTTACAGCCGGGACGGGCTCCAACTGCTTCGTAAATACGGTCCGTCCATCAAGGAAAGGCGGCTTCAAATCGTGGACGAGCAAGTGGACGCGAGTCCCCTCATCATCATCTTCGAAATCGTCCCCCAAGCCTCGTCGTTGTGCGACACCGGATGTAAGCATACGATTCGTTTCCCAAGCATCATTATCCTTTTGCCTTTGCAGTTGACGCATATTCATGTGTCTCCCGGCCTTCTTCTCTATCATTTCAGCCTCTCGCTGTTGCTGCTCGACCCACGACGTGTCGTACGACCCAAAAGGGTTATGCGATTCATCGCCAAAGGTATGACCGCCGGTCTCGTCACCCAGGTACCAGTCGCGGTCGAGAGCATTTTGTTCCTCTGGATCCACCTGCGGTTCAGGGCCGTCAAATTCGTGCTGCTTAGGAGTTGCGGCGTAGCTCGACTGGGCGCGAGGAGTTGAAGCGCGCGAGTCGGAGCCATGATGGAAACGGCCGTGTCCCCGAGACGAATGATGGCTCCTATTTGGAAGAGACGAATAGCGGTCGTCGGAGCGCAGAGGATTAAAGTCGACTTTGCGCCTCTTGGGACTGAAATTTCTATCTTCTCTATCCATTTTCGAGTATATTAATCCCCAAGGGGTTGAGTTCGCGGGTTGCGGCCGTCTCCGGGGGTATTAGTTTACTGGGAGACGGGAAGAAAACAACATGAACGTGCTTGGTGCTTAGCCTTAACCATGGACAGCATGGACTATTAAAATGGGACTATTTTTCTTATCGGTTCTTATCGATAGCATGTGCCCCGCTAAAATTTTATGCTGAAATTTTGTGAACTCAAAAGTTCGCGGGGCTCTAAATCTGAATTCTTGCGACGGTAAGCTACTCGGTCAATTCAAAGCGTCAGCAATTAGCCATGACGTCTATGATAACCACAGCTACTTGGGTGCCGCGAGGCTTCGCGGCCCCTTTCCCGGCCAAATACAACTTCGACGAGGACGAATTCGAGAGGATAGCCAACCTAGCCAAGCTACAGCTTGACGACGCGAACGAAGAGCTAGAAGAAGCGCAAGAGGAAGAGAAGAATGGCGCAGATAGCGATAAAGATGCGGATGATTCGGAGGACAAAGCTTCATCTCATGACGGTGAGGCCGAGGAGTAAGTCTAACTTTTATACCACTCTCTCGACTAATTACTAATTCTATTAAAAGCATTGATATAGATGACGACGACCTCAAGAAGTACGACCTGGAACACTACGACGATGACGACGAAGACGCCGAGGGCCAAAGAATGGACATGTTTGGAAACATCAAGTCTCTAGCCTACTACGAATCCAACAAGGACGACCCATACATCACAATACCCGACGGCGAAGACGACGAGGACGATGATAGGGAAGAGTTACAAATCTTGGCAACGGATAACCTCTTGCTAGCTGCGAAAGTGGAAGATGAACTTGCGCATCTCGAGGTTTATGTTTATGAGGACGAAGCGGACAACCTATACGTACATCACGACATTATGCTTCCTGCGATACCCCTCTGCGTCGAATGGCTAGATATCCCCGTGTCGAAAAGCAACGTAGAGAAGGACTCGATAGCCAACTTCGTCGCGGTGGGAACAATGGACCCTGATATCGAGGTCTGGGACTTAGACACCATAGATTGCATGTACCCGAATGCAATCCTAGGCCAAGGAGCCAATCCCGAGGAAGAAGGAAAGAAGAAAAAGAAAAAGAAGTCGAAGAAGGCCAATGATGAGTACCACGTCGATGCAGTCCTCTCCCTTGCCGCAAACAGGAAACACCGGAATCTACTAGCTTCTGCCTCGGCAGATAAGACAGTGAAGTTATGGGATTTGCACACGACGAAGTGTGCCAAGTCCTACTCATATCACACAGACAAGGTTTGCTCCCTGGCATGGCATTCCGTTGAGTCGACCGTTCTCCTGAGCGGCAGTTACGATCGGACGATTGTTGCGGCAGATATGCGAGCCCCTGAAGCCAAGGCACCGCGATGGGGAGTGGAAAGCGACGTTGAGAACGTCAGATGGGACCCGCACGACCCGAACTTCTTCTACGTATCGACCGAAAACGGAATCATACATTACCATGACATCCGTAACGCACCTCCAAACCCTTCAGCTAGCAAGCCGGTGTGGACGTTACAGGCTCATGACGAGTCCCTGTCGTCGTTTGACATTAATGCACACATACCAGGATTCATGGCTACGGGTTCAACGGACAAGACCGTCAAGCTCTGGAACATTCAGCCTACGGGCCCCGCCATGGTCGTGTCCCGAAACTTGGACGTTGGAAAGGTGTTTGCGACGAACTTTGCGCCAGATGCCGAGGTCGCCTTCCGCCTTGCCGTTGCCGGAAGCAAAGGAACGATGAACGTTTGGGACACCAGCACGAACGGCGCAGTGCGGCAGGCGTTCGCGCACAAGATCTCAAACAAGTCCGAAGGAGGAGAAATCAGGGAGAGATTGATTGGAGTCGAGGAGGATGAGAGTTCTTCAGAAGACGAGGGAGGCGAGGGTGGTGATGATGAGAACGGCGAGCCCGAGTCAATGGATGAGGACTAGAGAGATACCTTATTGAGTTTGGTGCCACGATGTGTGTCACGGTTAGATGCATTCTGACTGACAACCTAGCCGGGTTAGCTTCGTCGTTACACGAACTAGAACATGTTTCTGAGGTTTCGGATGAACGGTTCAGGGCGGTTTATTTATACGTGTAAGGCAAAGGCGATATAACCAGGTACGGTTGAAACCAAAAGGGATGTGTGGCATCCATCTACTTTAAGCTACACAAATCTTGAGTCACCCGGTTCAGATGCTACCTCCTGTGCCTGCGTACCTTAATCAAGATATGGGGCTCAATGTCTCGCAAGATTGCAAGATCTACATACGTAGAGCTTCAGTTACATCGTATCGTCGACCCAACGCAAATTGAGTCTCCATTAATTCAAGATCGCGTTAATCTGAGCCGATTCGAGCTTAGTAGTCGATGCATTACGATTAGAATCCGAGCGTACGTGATCAATTGCCAAAGCCACTTACACAAATTCCGAATATGGTAATCCAGAAGCTCAGTGTTTAAACTACCAACCTAACGCAATACGGACACTTCCAGATTCGTAATTATGAAGTAGAAGTTCTTCATGCAATGGCTCAGCCATGTGGCACATAGAAACTCACCCTTGTTAATTTACCAAAGGGAGGCATGGACACCCCATGCGAAACATCAACTAGCGTAAGGTACACGAATTGTTTGCTGACAGATTGGAGACCTCTCAGATCAGAGACTTCGAATAGGGAGACAAAGAGACGAAGATCCTCGGCTCTCTCTCAAATTTCGACCATGCAAGGAGAAAATAGATATTAACACATTCATAACGGATACGAGATAGGAACCTATTGCGACGGCCACACCTCCCCGCGCGCTTAGCCAGTCGGAGGCTGAGCACCTATCTTCAGCAGCATCTACGTGCAGAGAACACGGTGCCGAAGCTGGATGACGAGGTCCTCTGACGACGCCGTCTCCTGCAGGCGCGCTCTCTCGGCGATAAAATCAGAAGAGATCAGAAGAGCTCTGGAGGAGAACATCTGAACATGAAACACTCGAGCAGCCACGGCCAATGGGGCGTGAGAACAGTGACCCAATGATATTTTCTCCGCAATTAACGCCTTGCATGGCCTCGTCAGTTTCAACTGCAGGAACCCTAGTCGGTTTGTTTCCTCTTTTTCTCTTTACCTCTTCCCAAAGGGGAAAGGTCCCTTTGTTCGAAAACCAAGCAATCAATTTGAGGTGCTCAAGGGCAGGGGTCTTGACTCTTGAAGTGCTCAGGGGATTCCCACTCGAGCCCACTAACCCGCCGATTCTCTCGGTGGATCATAAGGATTTGATCGGACCCATGCTGAATGGCGGGAGGGGGATTGTCTTAGGACAGGACCTTGGTAAATTGCACGGTCGGGCCTTTGTTCAAGCGCATTGAAAATTGACAATGAGGCCTTTGTTGTACAATTCGTCATTTATCGTCTACGACAACTAAGCTCTTTGAAGCGGTGGATGTGATCCAGGTACATGGACGTCGCCAAAAGGATGGCCACGTAACGACGCAATTTTATTGTTCTGCAGGATCGGGATGAGTTGTGCAATCAATAAGAAGTATGTCATTGTGTAGTATTAGCGATGGAGGGTGAGAGCCAACAGGGTGATTCGCGAGTCTGTGAGCTCTCAGATGTTTGCCCTCATCCCACTGGCTAATGCTCAGTTGGTACCTGCATATGGTGGCTGACTATCTTCGCTCGACGTGGCGTGGATGGTGGAAAGTCGGGAAGCTGTCGCCGGGATGCCTAACTAATAGAAATCAAGAATCAAGATGCTAAAGTGTGCCCTCACGAAAAGTCGAGACCTGATTCGACAACGGTTCGCCTGTCGAGCGTGAACCGGACCAGGGGTAATGGTTCAGTCGGCCAATCCGCCCCTGTCATTAGATTCGCCTAGGTTCCCGTTCTCGTGCTAGGCTGCAAATGGAAGCACCAAGTTCACTAGAGAACTCCGCAGGGATTATAGGGTTTTGTCTTTCTTGAGTCTCTAGTGCCACTGCCGACAGGTCGGCTTATCTTTCCCTTGCCAGTTGATAGAATACATAAAGTTGGCCAGAAGATAAGTGAGACGCGTAGCACGCGGGATAGACAAAGAAAGGGAACATGCGCCCTAAACGTGGTGAAGAACAAAGAATCAGCCTGGCCAGCGCCAACAGCTGCAAGTCAGTCCCTAGCGAGCTCCATTAATCCATGTGGATACCTCCTACCCCGGTAGAAACGACATGTGCGGATAGAGAACTGCGGTAGCATGTACACTGCTAAAATCCAGAATCGCCTGGATGCCCCACCAAAATCTACGGTCCCGCTTGGTACCTGCAACCTCGCATGTACCTTCACTCTCAGTCACCCGATCCCCTGCAGGTGGGTACTTGGGATAGGATTGGGCGTTCCTAGGGCTTCTTTCCCCGGTCTATTCTTTTTTTTCTTCTCCCCAGTCTCGACCGTGACCCCTTGGTGCGCTTTATTATCGTTCTCGTTGCGTTCCTTTTCATCTCCAAGGTGCCTGCACCCTTCGTTTTCCACTCATTCGATCCCTCTTCCCATCCTGCTGGGACTATTCTTCCCGTTCATTCCCTCTTGTTCTGTCTAGATTCTCACCAAGACTTGTCGCCGGGCACGAATTAACAAGTCGTTTGAGTTATCGACGCTGTCCTTACTTTCACTTAGAAGATACACCACGTTTCTTCACACATATCAATCCTTGATCATATCAGGAACCTGGCTGTTTCACTGTTTCATTCTAGTACATACAAACCTTTTTAAGCAAACCTGCAAAACCCCATTGGACGTCATTTGACAGCCGCCATCTCTCTTTTCGAACAGTCAAACTACGATATCAATATTGAACGGCACTTTGTGAATACACACACCGAGACGAAAAGCTCCACCGAGTATCAATTTAAGGCATCTCGTGAGAGTTTGATATTGCACCTCAAACCTTGGGCAGGCTCGCCTACGATTGTGTACACACATTTCACTTCTTTGCGGTGACTGTAACACAGTTTTAGGTCACCTTTTATTCAACTTCTATCCATTTAGGAATTCCGAAGGTCCACCCATAGGAACTCCGAAAATCAAGCATCGAACTGCCTTCTAGTACGGCTAGTGTTAGTACCAGCAACCTTACATTCGCGGCTGGGCTAGATTCGACCATCTCTGGGCTATTGGTCATTCAACGTAACGATACACTTGGTCTTGGAGAGGGAACCCCGCGATCTCACAGGACCACATCAGGTTGTCTCGGTAGAGCCAACCATATCGACCACCTGCCTAATTAGGGTAACATCGTGCACTGCATAGGCTTCTGTTAAGCGCGTCCAAAAACGGCACCTAGCGCATACAGGAGAGACAGCTCGCAGTGTGCCGCTATCATTCTAGCCTTTTGCTCAACATAGGGTTGTCACATTGCCCGACTTCGTCAACCACCAACTCTGGTCTCGGCGCTTTGAGTGTATAACCTGCTCGCTCATCTCCCAACAAGGTTTGGCGCTTGTGAGCGGATTCGCGCAGCTCGGAGCAAGTTGTAGGGGCGCCAATTCCTACAGATCCAATTATCAGCTTACATCCTTTGGATCGCCGGATTCCCACATCCAGGTGCCACAACATAAATCCGAGCAGGCCGGACCCAGGCGTCTTTAAGCGTTTCGCTTCATATTCTGGAGGTTTTCCGGGATATAACATTTTAGTCGTCCCCAATTCTGTACCGTCAAGAGGTCTTCAGAACCCACAGCCAAGATGTCTCTTGCGCGCGCCTTCACGACGAGGCGAAAGCAGTCCTCGCAGGACTTAGGCATACTGCCGCAACGAAGCAATACAACCAAGGCCCATTCCGGAGCAATTCGCGCCAAGATCTCCGGTCCTATGGCGCTTACCCACACGACGAACATGCTCGCGTATAACGCACCAGATTTATTCCCTCGATCAGAGTCTTCGCCAACTGAATCCAGCAAATCCGATGATGACTCTTCAGATAGCCCTCGCACCAGCGCATCATCGCCACCGACAAGTCCTGATATGCCATCAGCAGATCGATCTGTTTCGCCTGAACCTAACCACCTTTCTTGCTACTTTGTCGCCCCAGGTCAGAAGTCGCCTTCGACTGTAAATGAAGCGCCAGTTATCCCTAAGCGCTCCCCGTCGCATACCAAGAAGGCGTCTCTAGACAACATCGCGAATAAGTTCTCGCGTCTCTCTAACCAGTCTGGCAAGTCTGTTTCCACCAAGGCGAGCTTTTCGCTTTCGCGGTCGTCGTCAACTTCGACAACGGCGACCAGCGTCTCGTCTGCCTCCTTTTCTCGAAAACCGTCGGTATCTTCGGCCTCGGTACCTGCCATGCCTCCCATGGTTACGTCGCCACCTCCAGCTCGCCCCAGCTTCCGCCGCGATTATTCGGATACGCAGCATCCTTTCGGCCAGGAGTTGGCGCAAGTGTCAGAGCTCGCAGAGGAATTGGGTGTGAAAGATAAGATGCAGGTGATTGACGAGGAGGAGCAGGAGCTTGTTGCCCAGGGCCTTTGCCGATTCCGACCCGAGGATTACTTGGCTGAAGTTCAAGGGCTCTTCTCGACATTCTTCAAACCTGAGCCTGCCGAGTTAGCACCAGTGTGGATTTAAACGACAACCAGCTCTAGCTCTACCCAAAGCTCAGCCAAGACTTTGGGACGTGATCATCTGCGGCATTTCGATGTACATATTTGCACAGTTCACATACAATTCTGCGCACAAACCCACTGAACAAAATGGACTACTGGGGACATTGCGATCAGATTTACGGATTCAACTGGAGGGGAGTTATGGTTGATATTGCATTCGAGGCTAGGTCGAAAAGAGGGGACCAAGGCGTTTGAGAGGCAAGATATGCGATTCGAGGTTTAATACCCAGACACTTGGCACCGACCTCTTTGCGGTCATTTCTTCTGTTTTGTTGGTCGAGTCTGTTATCCTACGAGACAACTCTAGGCTAGCGGAACAAGGGCACAGGCATTCTGCGCGCGGTTGATGTATAACGTCCGTTCTCTTTACGAATCAGGTTTACGCTACGTAGCCTCAAACGGCGAGCCGAATACTAGGTGCGCAGAGGCAGACATGAGAATTTATTTTTCATGATTTTTCCATCTCAGTGCTGTGCTTCATTGGTCTACGTGGTGAAATTGGTACATGATGACGATGTAAGAGTAACGGACGACGACTACTATGTGCATGAACCTCTATTAGCTATCATAGTGCTGGTAATTAACGAGCTTCTATACATAGACCTCAACCATCTCGCTCATATTCTAGACGAGTCCGTTGCCATTCAGCCTAATCTACGGTCGCTAGGTATAGTTCGCGCATGTATCAACAAGCATTTCTAAAACCGACGGGGGCATTATTCTCGTTCCAAGTTTTCCAGAAATACCTACCTACCTACCTACCTACTATGCCACCATCGTAGCTATTTCTGAACGGCATGTTACATAAGATTAGCCAAGGAGGTGTGTGTGCGCACGATACACTACCTCCGTACATTCATTCCCCACGCGGCGACCGACTTGCCGCTGCAGACAAGACCAGGACCCCTCATTCAATTTGGGGCCGCGGAGGGCCCTCGCGATAAGAGCCGCGCCTCCTTCTTTCGGAATAGCACGCATGCGTCATACTGACCTACCTACCCTACGTAGATTAGCGATCCCTTGAGGCCTAGAACCACTAAAGGATGTACACTAGGTAGGTATCTCACCAACGGACCTCGGCCTGAAACACATCTGCTGGGGAAATGGAGAGGGAAGATGCCAGCGTAGCGCTTCAAGCTAGGTGCGGTGTACAGTGGTTGGGATCTTATGACCCAAACTATCAGCAGGGCAGCGCAAATAAGGTACTGAAGGTAGGCTGGTGATCAACTGGCTCGGTCGTGTATGGATACCGAGTAATGCACGGTAGCGCCGAGTTTCCTGGGAGTCCGGGGGTGGGGATGCGAGTGCGAACTACCTGGCCTTAGTACACTCTGTACCTACTTGACGTTAGTAACCTTAATACCGAGCTTGGTTAAGTGGCTAGGTGTCAAGGTATGTAGGATAGGGGGTAGAGAGGCCTACGAATATAACGTAAGCACTGCTGATGATTCTCTAACGCTAGCGTGGGAGGGAAGATCAGAACTTTATCTGGTACAAGTAGATCCCAGTGCCGGGAGTAAGCTGTTGAGAAACGGGTTCCCACTTTACATAGCCATATTTACAGGGGGGGAGCGTTTATGAAGTGTCGTGAACTTCGGCGGCTGGTCCGAGAGGATTTGGATTTGCTTAGATATTAATTACCTAGGTAGACATCAGATGGTGGCGAGCTGAAGCGCGGCTCTACTTGGGACGGCGGGGCATTGTAACACATACCTACGCAGAAGATCCCATCCATGGATGTTGGTGAGCTGTGCAACTTGGGATCATGTGAGGATGTGAAACAGACTTGTGTAAGCGTACCGCATGTGAGGATTCGCACGACTTCCAAATCCGACAAATGTGTTTCCAGCACGGCGATTCGGCGACCGCTCATCAGACGATCAGCAGCCAACTTCGATCCTTTTCTTTTTTTTCAGGTGAGCTGTTTCAAGATCGAAGTAGGTAAGCTAAGTCCGTTGCCGCCGCTGGGCGCTGTTCGATTGTGGCGTTGTCAAGCCTCGTCACGGGCAGAGTGAGACATGCATGGCGCGCACTGGATGTGGAATTAGGAAACAGCCCATCTACTGCATCGCGTCTAATCCTTCGGCCGTAGCGATGACGGTGCTGACGGCGCTCCAGTAAGAACTAGGCGAGTTCAGTATATATTAATCAATCCTCAGTCTCGCGGTCCTTCGAAGTCCTCGTATTCCGAGCTTATAGTGTCTGAGATATATATATGGTTCTTGCCGACGAGCTCAGCCAGCTTCTTTCAGCTCGAATTACTCAGACAGGGGGCACAACCCAGCCATGTCTTAATTTCTACGGAAGAGTTCCTTGACACTGTTTACAGCTGCTTCCCGAATTCTGGCACATGTCGTCGATAAGGGTCCCATGCTGTCAGTCAAGGGTAAAACTTGAACGGTTAAAAAGGATGAAATCGATAAACAATATCTTAGCTCTCCATCCAACATCACACACATACATATATGATAGATATCGAGGTAGGCAAGAAATAATATAGCATTTGCGAAAAGGTATTCGACCTAGGAGTCATGTGACTAGAATTAGGGGGTAACACTGCTCTATAAAAAGTGCATAGAAAAGCAAAAGCCGGCATTACGTACGGTGTAGCCACTAATATTAGCTGCTTGAGGGTCCGATTGATTGAGCCCACTAAGCTACCCCTGAACCCCCTAAAGATACCTGGTAACTTGGCATTTGACGTACAATATTGAACTTCCAAGTTCCAGTTACATTTTTTCTTGGCTTCGATTTTTGCCCAATTTCCATCCCGTCGAGACATGAACGACGACTACACGATTCCGTTGCACAAACGACGATACGACGGAGCAGCGTATGTGCCGAGGGTGCAACCAATCGATTCCACCGTGAAATAAGAAAGCTCCGACGAATGTTGCCGTCCTGAGAATTCCCAACGTAAGCAGCAGCATTGCTAATGCCGCGCCTCCCCGCGCTCTTCCGCCTGCCCTCCAAGCTGCGGCGGCGCGCGCGACGCCGGAGGATGACCACCCTGCTCTCCCTGCTCCTCATCGTGCTCCTTCTCTTCACGCCCTTCTACGTCGTCTACAAGCCGCCCCGGTCCCTGATCCGCTACTTCGCGCACCGCTGGCCCGATGTCCTCTGGGAGGTTGAGACCGACAAGAAGATCGTAGCCCTCACCATCGACGACGCGCCCTCCGAGCACACCCAGGAGATCCTCGGTGTCCTCAACGGCCATGAAGCCACAGCTACATTCTTCGTAATCGGCGGCCAGGTCCCCGGGAGAGAGGAAACGCTAGCGGATATCGTGCGCAGCGGCAGCGAGCTGGGCAACCACGCCATGCACGACGAGCCGTCGCGCGCGCTATCGGACGAAGAGCTCACGAACCAGATCGAGACGGTGCGCGAGCGGATCCACGAAGCGTACGTAACCGCCAACGGCGAGAACCCCAAGATGCCGCCGCAGTACTTCCGGCCGGGCTCCGGCTTCTTCAGCGACCGGATGCGGAAGCTGGTCGACAAGCTCGGGTACCGGATCGTGCTGGGCAGCGTGTACCCGCACGACCCGCAGATCAGCTGGGCGTGGCTCAACGCCCGGCACATCCTGAGCATGGTGCGGCCCGGCGCCATCATAGTGTGCCATGACAGACGGAGCTGGACGGCGCCCATGCTGCGCAAGGTGCTGAAGAAGCTTACGGCCGATGGGTACCGCGTCGTCAGCTTGACGGAGATGCTCGAGGAGACTCAGCGGCGCTGAGCGTCGTTCATATTACATGATCCACTAGGGTTAAAAACACTGAAAGGTATAGAGGGAAGGGAGGTGCATATGTGTCTGGTACGGCGTCCACTCGAGGATTACAGTATAGGGATTTGGCGGCAGCTAACCTCACTTGAAGGACAATGCATCGTCGCTGTACTACTCTGCCCAGCATCGCGGCCCAGTTACGACAGGCGGTATAGATCGGCTAGGCATTTCCTATGCATTCAGGGGTACCGGAGGAATAGATGGCGTACCAAAGGAGTTTGTACATGACAGGAATAAGGAATGCCGATAGTACCAGGGCACTATATATCAACGCTTAATTCTAAAAATTAATAAACCACAGTCGCAGAGAAGTCTACCTCCTTTTCTGCCCAGGCTGTTGAATATGTCAAAAGTGACTACTACTAGAACTGTCAAGAATGGCATATAGCTAACTTATAAACCCGTCTCTATTCTCAGATGCTATTCTAAAGCGATTCCCTAATACCTTGGCATCTTATCTTTTACTGCGGCATTCTAGCTTCTAATATGTAGATACTACCCATGTAGTATAATTCCACGGGTCGCTGACTTGTATATAGTCTTACCTCCTTCACATATGTATACTTGTATACCTTCGTCTCAACCTCGCTCTCAAACATTTCCAATCCTCTCCTATCATACTCCCCCTAGCACATTAGCACCACCAGCAACTTGCTTGACACCACTCTCCCTCGCCGCCCTCTCCGAGCGCAGGGCTTCGAACCCCTGAATCAAATCGTCCCTCAAATCCTCAAAGCCCTCAAGCCCAATGCTGAACCGCAAGAGCCTCTTGTCGACCCCGGCATCCGTCATAGCCCTCCACTCTACAAGGCTCTCCACACCGCCCAGACTCGTCGCATGGTGGAAGAGCTGCAGCTTACTCGGCAGCCTGCGCGCATCGTCCGCGTCTCTCATGTACACCGCGAACACGGGGCCAAACCCATTCGGCATCTGCTTCCTCAGCCACCCGCCCTCCCGCAGGTCCTCCGTCTGCAAACTCGCATGCTTCACCTCGGCCACCTCCTCGCCCACAACCCCGCGCTTCGCCGCGACCGAGCCCGCCAGCCAGGCGACCAGCTTCTCCGCGTCGGCGCTCTGCTTGCGCACGCGCACCTCGAGCGTCCGCAGACTCCGGACCCCGAGCCACCCCTCGAAACTGCCCATCACGGACCCCAGCACGAGCCGCTCCTCGCGCAGCCCGCGCACCCGGTCCGCGTGCTTTGGGTTGAGCGCCAGCACCCCGCACAGCATGTCGCTGTGGCCGCCGAAGTACTTCGTCCCGCTGTGCATGACGGCATCCGCGCCCCAGAGGAACGGATCCTGTAGCGGCGGCGGCGCGAACGTCGCGTCGACGGTGAGCCAGCAGCCGCGTTTGTGCGCCTTCTCGGCGTAGTACGCGAGATCGCGCGCCTCGCCGGTCGGGTTAAGCGGGGTCTCGACGTGTACGACGTCGCCGGGGTGGAGGCGGGCCTCGAAGTCGGGGTCGAGCAGGGGGACGGTGGACAGCCCCGTCAGCTTCGAGAGCAGCGCGATGACGCCGTGGCAGCCGTGGTAGCCGCCGGCGATGGCGACGCGGCGCGGGTTGAGGTGCACGAGCAGCGCGTGGAAGGCGGACAGCCCCGAGCTGTAGGACAGGGAGGGCCCGTGCAGGATCGACGTTAGGACTGCTTCGAGGCGTGTGGTGTTCGGCGCTGTGTCCCGCGAGTACACGTGTGAGTCGTACGGGTTGTTGGGCTGGTCGCTGGTTAGCTGAGCATTGGTTATGAATTTTCCCCTTTTTCTCTTGTGTTTCTCCGTGCCCTGCTTGGTTCTCCCCCTTCATATCATGCAACGCCCAAAGAAACGAAGTAAAGCAGATATGACAAGTAGAAGGATAGCTTACGTTGATATTAGCCCACGGCCGGAGCTCGTCCGGATCCCTATTATACCGGAACGTGGTCGAGACGTGCATAGGCGGCGCGACGGACTGGTGGGAGTTGAGGAAGTCATCGGCGTGAATGGTCTGCGCTGACAACGAGAGATGCTGAAACTTGGAAGCTAGTGCCGTTGCCGTAACCGGTTCCTGCCCGACCGCATCGGTGACGACGGGGTTCTCATGGGCCATGCCCTCGATGAGTTCCGGCTGAGCGGGCTCTTGCACGGATACCCCGTTGCTGGCCATGATCCCGTTTTCTTCCGATATATTGGGCTGAGTGGCTGCCGTCAGTCTGCCTCTAGTAGGCCTTTACTCTAGCTTATAGTTCTGTAGATATTAATCTAGCCTGGAATTTAATTATGAAAATATTTAGAGGGACTAAGGTGATAAAAACATCTGTTAGGAAAGTAGCTAGGTAGGTATCTAGCAATAGCTGTGACTCAAGGAAGAAGGTCGAATAGAGATACCCGTACGAATACTACCTGACTACGCACCTACTCGATTTTGGTACAGCGGTGGGGTAGAGCAGCTCTTTGAATTAAGGCCGGCCTATTAGTAGCTCTCATACGGAGCTTAGTAGCTGACACGACTCTTGGAGCCTCCATTAGAATCGAAGCTTGCAACACGCCAGCGCTACGCCATCGTTGGGCGCGGATGGACCAGATGTGGTACCGCAGCCGCTCCCCGCTCCGTTATCGGGTCTCGGCTTGCTCGGTCCCGTTGCTGTATCTCTATCTCGGGGGTACGGAGTTCTTTATACATGTCAAACTAAACTCGGAATGGCCAGATATAAGGCTCTAGCACGAGCTAATTGCGAAATTGTAGTTATTATTAAGTCTTTCATTCTCTCCTCCACTCCTCCTCCCCTCCTCCTCATGCAATTACGTATATGCGTACCTACGCCCTTTCTCTGACATGTACCGTATTTCCATCAACCCCCTCTTATTCTGTACCACGCCACTAATTTTTTGTACGCCGTCGCTCAACAAGAAAAGTCGTTGTACGAGTTATAAACAAGGACTTGGGTAAGATATCGAAACATCATTGCCGTAGATTGTGAGTGATCAGATCCTAAGCGCCTTGCTAGTCCCAACCGCAAAATTTCAAAAACCGCCTCGCTTGTGCTGCCAATTATAGTCCTTCTCCCAAAAAAAAAGGAGGTCGACTCTTTCTATACATCTGTTCCTATACAGCGATTCAAAGAAAAAAATTCGTTACGCGTAAATATGTAATAGTCGGGCACGGGAGTCTTCGGATATCAAGACCGCCTCGATATTGTCGAGCCGGGACTTGGTTTCCTAGAGCCGCCACCCACTACTTCCGCCGTACTACCAAGTAAATCCATCCCTTGGTCAGGATCAACTCTGCTGATATTGTGTTGATGGACATAACCAAAGCTTGTAGGCCTCTCCTCTGTACCAGTAGCTGAAGGTAAGTTAGAGTCTTCCGTCCCCGCAGTTGATGAGACCGAAAGACGCTTCTGTGAATTGGTTCGGTCGAATGGCAATCTCGTTGAAGCAGTCCCGGGAGGTCGTGTGTCGTTAGATTGCGTTTGCGATAATGGTGCTGCTGTAGGTGCCAGAGGATCAACAAGTCGTCTATTGCCTAATGGATCCACACTAGAATTTCGTTTTGAGCTTTTCCTAGGTACCTCGGGCACCTCTGGAACGTCTCCAACTCCCGTTTGCGCCTTCGCAGTTCTTTGTGATGGATGTCTGCTCGCCTTAGAGGCAATCCTACTAGGAACCCTGAAGCTTTCGCCGGCATCAAGGTCTGGTAGGAGTGGTGGGTCTTTCGAAATTCTTGTGATTTCTAGGTCCATCTCGTCAGATGACCGTGGTTCACCATCTTCATTCAATAACTCGCCTTGAGCGGCGTCTTCAACGACGCGTTTACTCCTCTTTGACCTTGGGGTATCGTCCTCGTCATCACTCTCTATTGGTCCGTTTCGTAGCACGCCCATCGCCACAGGGATGCCTTCTGGTGGCTCGTCGATGAACTCGCCACCTCTTGCCCTCATTGCGGGTGGCATTCGAGCGCTTCTAACTACCTCGAAGCCCTTGCCCTTCTCCTTAGTCTTGCCGCCAAAGAGACGCTTGAGCCATCCGGTCGCAGTTGCTACAGGGCTGGTAGGGTCTGCGGGTCCTGTGCCCAGTCTGCGACCTGGTCCCTCCGAATTCAAGGCTGGGCCACGCACCCCGTAGTAGAAATCAACTTCACGGGTCGAATAATCCGCCCTAGGAGCGAAGACTGGTATATATGGTAGGGGTGCCGGAGCTGGGTTTACTTTTCCTGGAGAGCCTGTAATGTCATCACCATCCGGAGTAGGCCGCTCAGGTTGACTCAACCGATGATTTGACAGATCAACACTGCCTAAGGAAACGCGGGTTCGATTTGGCGACGAAGATCCTATTTCGTCAATGGTCGCTCTGCGAGCACGTGGGGGTCGGTAATACGGATCCGCTGTAGGCTGAGGGCGGGTGGCTTGCCCCGGTGACGGCAGGAAGGAGAAGGTACTAGCGTCTCCAGGGGTTGTCGTCGTAGGGGTAAAAGCACCGCCACTACCTAAAGGAATAGAGTACGCATCTATACTCCGCGCGTCTAGAGCACTGGAGCTCCTCTGGTTAGGCCCAACCAGGATGCCCATGCTGCCGGCAGACTCGCTTCTCACACGGCCGTATCCTCTTTTGGTCGCGGTCTCGGAGCTTAACATAGCGGTGCTGCTAAGCTGGCTTTGCCGGGATGGGCCTCCGCGTCGGTCCACGCGTCTCGATAGTTGGCGAGCGCCGAAAATCTTGGACAGCCCACCCCTGGTCTGCCCGTCGATGTCGTCGCCTCCGGCACCTAATAGGCGTGCAATAACCTCAATGATTGTCTGTAATGCGTTTAGGAAGAATCCAAAAACAAGGACACAGCCATGTATTAGCAAGATTGCGTAACCAATCCATCCCTTCTGGCCCTCCGAGACCCCCAAACTTGGCGTGAACGCTATCATGAGTAGAACGGAAACGAAACGGACCACCGAAAACCCTGTATGGTAAGCGTTCATTGAAGTAGGCGAATGGAAAGGTCGGAATGCATGAAGTGTCAGTATTTGAATTACTTCACAGACAGCTAATATTACTATTTGTGCGGTGCCAGATGGTTGCACGGCACCAATGGTAATGCCTCGCATGATTGTTAGTATGATCGGAATCAGCGCAAAAGCAGCGGCCTCGTCAGAATACGTATTATAGAGAGGACCATAAAGCAGAACCGTTGGCAAATCATCGAATAGATGCGCCCTCGGTTTGGTAGTTGCGATAAGGTACATGAGCCATATCGCAAATCCAATTATCACGACCAGAGTGAGGACGGCCAGTCCAATGAGGTAGCCTGCAGATTGCGGAGAAACCACTAGCTGGAAGGTGGAAAGCGCGACAATAGGGAGTAAGAAGTAGCTGAAAACGAGGCGTATGATATTACCGGCCGAGAAAGGAATGTTCTTCGCTCTAAGGTCTTCCTCCGGAACACGGTTAATGTACCGTAAGAGCCACCGCACAAAGAAGCCGACCTGTATCAAGAAAAGCACGGCACCAATGATGGCAAGTAGCCATACCATCATCCCAGCCCAGATATCTTCGACCTGGCTCATGCCGTCTAGTTGCGCAGTAATCTCGAGGCCGTGGGAACCATTTGTGGAATAGAGACCGTCCACTAAGCTCTGCCAGGGATCCGCCTTAGAGACAAAACTCTGGTTAAACATTAGTGACGACCAGGATACTTGGCTCGTCACTGGCTGAAAGAATCCAGGGTATTCCAGGGTGAGACTACCGGTCAGGGCGATAAATTGGATGTACTGGAGGCAATCTCCAAATCCGGGGGTGACTAGACGCAAAAGATCAGGGTCTCTCCCATAATTTGACGTCCAATGGAAGATATCGCTAGTGCCCCATGGACTGAATATTCCCGCAAAGGCTGTCGCAAATCCCACTAAGATCAGAACAAATAACGGAGCAAACTTGAGGGACCATGCGATTCCACCAAGGTCTGGTGTGAGAACTGTCGACACACAGCCAATCGAGGTCGCCTGAGCATCACCATACCAGATAATGAAGGTGGGAGCGAATGACGTAAACGAGTAAGTCGAAAGGAAGTCATTCGTGAGGTTGAACGCAGGAAGGCCGTCAGTTGAGTTCCTATACGAAGTCAAATGTTAGTATATAATAGCTAGTAGTTGGCGAACCTCCCCTTCTCTCCTATTATGTCATTTTCCTTTCCGTGGAAGCAACCTACCAAGGAATCTCCTGAAACACTGGGCCAAGCGGGCATGTCCCATTCAGGAGGTTATCACAGAAATTCGTATTTGATAGAAAAGGCTGGTACGTCAGGACGTCAACTTTGGAATGTAAGGTCGTGACCTTGCGCTGAGCGGGCGGCACACTCAGGTCGGGCTCGTTTTGGATTTTTCCATTGAGTACCTGAGTGGGATCGTTCCATTCTGGAGAGTCCCATGATGGCAGAGGATCGCTACCAGCGCGGCCTGTCACGTTCCCCCAGACTGTGACTCTCAGGTTGTGGGCTGGGTTTTCAGTATCGAACACGGCGTCGACATGCAAGGGGACCCATTGAAGCTGGTTGGAAAGGATGTATTTGCTATCCAGGCAGTTGTCGAACGGGACCATAAGAGCAGAAGCGGTACAAATCCAAGTGCATGCTAACAAGGTACCCAATATGAAACTGGCGGGAGATGAGAAGTTGGCGGTATTCCGTGTAGCTGGGACACGGGCAGGCAGCGACCGGTGCCTCTCTTGCTCTAATCTATAAGCGCCTGTCATCTTGTCGGGCCAAGCTTGATCCGTCGTATACGCATCTTGAGTCTCGTTAATCTCGACGTCGACGTAACTCGAACAAAGCGGAGGAGTACTGGGAACTCTCGAGGTATGGCTTCGCATCGTTCGTTATCGGCGAATGATACCACGAGGTTTTCGTCCAGGGCTTAATGCGGGAGGCTCCAGAACAACTAGGGCCGCATCGTGCTGGGACGAAGAGCAGTCTCGCCGGGCTTAGTCGACAGACTTCCGCAATTGAACGGACGCGCGCGATGGGGGACGTGCTGGATGTATTTGGAAGGGTGGATATCCAAGAAATGGAATACTGTGTATACAGATGGAATACAGATACGAGCAGAAAATTGTAAGACGACGAGGGAGGATTTGGGAAAGGAGATCGGATATCGGGCACCTGGGGCGTTATTGTGGCAGTGCGTCGTTCGGTTTGTGGTGATTATGATGTTACCAAATCTAGCATACACCCAGACACCCAAGTTGTATCGTCCCTCTAACAACCAAAGGGAAACATCCCTGTCTACTCGCTTATTGGCTGCTCTGGGCTTGTGATTTGAGGCTTTGCTAGCTACAATATAACGCTCATTAATAGAAATACTAAAGCGAGGGTGGTGAGAAGCGAATCGCGGAGTGATGACAGAGGCAGCGCTGTGTATCGACAGAGGTTTGATTATGTATGTACTTTATTAGTATGAATTGGGGTGGAAATTGGGACAGAACAAAGAAAAAAAATCGTTAAGAGCGGAGAGGAACTCCAGGGACCCTTGAAGCCGTCCTAAACGCCAACGCATCTTGCTACATTAGCGCCTGAGACTAGGCTACGTACCTCGTACCTCGTACGGGATTCCGCGAGTTGTAAAAGCTGACGGATCGCCCTATCTCACCTTCTAGGCTTCAGCAATCCTAAATCGTAGCTGCAACAGATGATAATGATATCGTAAAACACAACCGGGCCCACCAATAGCATCCTAGCGACTATCCACGGCTATAGAATCGAACGATGGACATGTATGGTATACTTATGATCTTGGTAGCCTTGACCAATCAGAAGCGATGACGATACCGATGAAGTCATGATTGCTCTGCCGGTACTACCTACTAGAACAAGAGAAGACCAAAGGCAGGTACAATTGACGATGAAGTCCCAATGGGATGGGCAAGGCGTTTGCTAGTCGAAACTTTCTTTGTCTTTCATCGTTCATCGCTTCCGCGAAGCTCTATGTAGGGTACCTACCTCAGCTATCTCTGCGACCTAATGTAAGGAGCTACATATGAGTTATGTATGCGTCATGTGAGAGAGCTACTGCTTCTGTAGAACGGTGACACAAGTGCGGAGACCGCGGGACTTGGCATGTACCTTGGGAGGCAGTTCGTCGTAAACATTGAAGCTCTTCTCGTCCCAAATTGGTGTCTTGTTCAACCCGACGGCTCTTTAGTCATTCGGATTTGATTCAATATGACCCTTGAATTGTCGGGTACTACACGACAACCTCAAATTGGATAACGACTTCTGCCGAGGTTGAAATGACCGTATCACACCTGGTCAATCAATATATTGCGCAGCTTTCCTGTTTCTAATTATCTGCCCGTATACTGTCCTACCAAAAAGCCTTCCTAAACTTCAACACCGGCATTCACAGAATCTAATCTCCTACAACACGAGCGCTCAATCTCCTTCCGTCCATTATTAATAGCCGTTCTGAAAAGTTACGCCCTATTTGCATCTATTTCTAGTATCGTGTCCGAATGGTCCTGGGGCCAAGGAGATGTCGGTCCACGGCAGAGAAAGCCAAGAACATTACCGACAGGCGTACCAATCCAAGCTAGATATGGCGCGCTCGTGTCAACCACCTCCGTCGTCGAGCTAGGTGTCTTAGTTCGGACGCCTTGCTATCAGCCGTTGAAGGAAATGTTCCGAAGAGTCATGACAGAGCTTCTCGTTGGACGAAAGCCAATACGGGTCTGACGGGGGGGAGCCACACAGGTTCGCCAGCCAGTAGCTAAGCGGCGCATCCCACTGACAACTAGTCGACGGTCCATCTTAGTCTTGGCTTTTTCATGCCATGTGGTAAGACGGACCCAAAGCGCGATGCCCGCGTCGTGTCCAGCATTTGAGGCCTCGCGAACCCGAAACCTCAGAATGGATTCACTCATTCACTGCGCGGACGTTACTCCTTCTCTTTCTATAGTCCCGGATATTTTAACCGTATTCTGCAGCGACGGAGCTGCCGATCTTAAGAACCGGCCGCAGCCCATATAATCCGAAACGCGTCATGGCCATGCAACTCTTCACGCAAATACGAGCCGGAAGCTTGCCTGAGGCCTGAGCAAATCGAGATCGACGCCTGGGATTCCAGCGTGGCACAGCATTAGCGCTATGAAAAAAGCAGGTTCTTCCCACTGTGTCCCGACTTCATCTCATCACAACTAGCTGGGCTCATCCACTACCGATAGGGCCATAACAACGCCACACGGTAGATATATGTGTACGAAAATGGCCATCAATCGCGAATGGAGTTTTCTAGCTTGGATTAAAAAAAGTTCTGTGCTCGGTATGAATTAGACTAAAGAGGCGTTCTTACATACATACCAACCTCCCTTTACCAAGGGAGACTCACTTGGGTCCTCGCAAGTCTGGCTCTGGCGCCATAGCCACGCGTACTTCTGTAGGTGTGCCAATAAGGATCGGGCTGAGTCTCAGAACGCATTGGAATACCACGTGGCGGGAATATTCACGCAACTTGTCTCAGGTTGCGAATATTGATTCCGCTGGGCTTTGCCGTCGCTTTACCCAATTAAGTTTCGATAACTTAAGTTTTAGAGTTTACACCATGTTGAATTCAAGGGGAAACACTGAAGCTATAGGAGAACGCGAACCTGTTCCCCGCTGATGAGTCCCTAGGGCGTTATATACAGGTTACCTGGGTATTGAAGCTGACAACTAGCAGAACCCGAATCTAAGGAGCCTTGAACGCCTCTTCTCAATTAAGCCAACCCCATCAAAGTGGAAAGTTTCAATGCCTCTTAACGACAATAGACCAACCTTTAAGACCAATCTATGTTGGGACATCAGTTATCATTAGTTGTATGGTCCACTGTGTTCAGGTCCTGTTCGGGTCCAATCCAGATCGGGAGTAATCGCCTCGGGCAAGATAGGTACTCATATGCCACCATTACCTACTAGGTCATTTTTTGTATCTCTAAATTACTTCATGTGGCTTCAACCTCCCTTCAAGGTGAACAATGGACCGTCTTGGTACCTTCTTTAGAACATTGTGAAATGCCTTGTCCAAATCATAACCACATCTAGATGTCGAAACCTCGGAACTAGGGCTGTATATAATGAAATTTATCTCTCCTGTCCGTAGATCCTCTTGTTCTCTAATCCCCATCTCAATCTTCGGTTCTCTAAGCAGTCGGCAGATGATCACGAACCGAAAGCACACCACCATTATAACAATGGCATCAAAAGCATATAGATACTACAACGACGTCGACGGCGCAAGCATCATGTTCACACTAATCTCGTTACCATCTCCCATCAAGATAAAGACCCTCGGCCCCTAACCACCCTCCTCCTCATGGGTAACTCCTCATCCGCCCACCCCGTAAAGCCAACCTCTAAGGCAGTCGAATCAACCAACACCTCCAAAACGGTCTACTGCACGACTCTAGCAAAGTGTCCGAAGAGAAGTCCGTCACGATCACCAAGACGGTGACCCCGATGCTGACTAAACCCGTAGACCCGTTTAACGGGCACCGCAAGACGCAACCGGCGCACCCCTCGCACAAAGCCAACGAGCCGATCAGCATGTCTCCGCTGCTGTCCCGACAAACACAGGCTTCCAGACCACGGCCATGAGGAGCGCTGGCCCTAACGACAGTATCGTGTGGACATATGCCATGGGCTCGGAGAGCACGATAGGGCTTGACACGGTGATGGCCACCAATACAGAGACGGAGGCTAGGGCCATGGTCTTGTTCAGCGCCTGCAAGTCGCGCTCTGCGACCAGTACTGAGGTCTAGACCTCGACGATTACCCATGGTGAGGACGCACCCCTCTCGGCAGATGCGGCTTGAATTACGCCCAAGCTGGCCTAAACGCCTGGGGCACCTTTTTGGGGGGTTAGCTTGATAGAAAGTGTTGGTAAGATTGGAGACGGTATTTAGAAATCTCACTTTCCTATACATACATAATATAATCGTTTAAGTTCGTTTTAATTATTAATAGGTAAGTTTCTTAAAGGCCTGAGCAGCTACATGCGTCTAGAGGAGTGTATATGGACAGTGTCTTTCCATCTGCGCAGCAAGTGTGCGAGTCTAGTGATATAACCCATTATATACAGTGATTGAAATGCCCATAGAGAGACAACATGAGTCCCCCGTAACCCCAGCACATAGTAAACCGCGCGAGCCACCCAGAGTATCTCTAAGTAGTATGACCAAGCCAAGCGAAGCAGCTCTTGTATGAAATGTTGCACGCGCGCTTGTAGCGATAGACATACTCGCCACACTTAAGCGCTGGTTGAGACCCCCTTGCCTTTTAGTAAAGAGCAGAGGCCAATTTCCAACTCAACCTCTCCACCGCCAGCTGACCATTTCTGTATACGAAGCAACGATTTCAGGCGTCCCTCGACTGCGCGGCCATCGTCAAGGCTCATCTTAAGACCATTCACGACGGCCCCCCTTTTCACGTATCTATCGTACGGTGCGCCTTGGTTAGTAGAGGTACGTAGAGCCTCAATACTTAAAACCTTAACGAAGACCAAGGAATGAACTTCGTCATAAGACGGAACGTTCTCTAATGGCAAGAGAGAACTCTTCATTCGTCTAAGTTTCGTGGGTCTCGGGCCCCCCTCCTCTGCAGCCACGGACTTCTGCCGACGTAAGAGATACGCCCTAGGATCACCATCAGGAAGACTTGTCTTGATGGGCTCCTTTATTTTGGAATAACTGGCTTCCACCTGGTCCTGGCTAAGCTGCACCCGGGTATACGGTTGACTCCGGGTGGCTTCCGGGTGGATGTCGTCCTGACAGGCTCCCTGCCGCGAGAGTTGATGACTGAGGGACTGTCGTGCTGCCGCTAACATCCGGCGGACATCATTCTCGCCTCCCATATCTTGATCTTGATGCACCTGATAATCGACTGCGCCGTCATCCGCCTGCAATCGACGTCTTTTACGATTTCCGAAGGATATTGTTGTCTGCTTCATACCATCTGAAGCTGGACCACGTTCAGTGCCGGCTAAGCAATTAATGCTTGGTTCAACTCCCTCTATAGACGAAGGTGGCGACCAAGGAGGATAGTTACGACGACGACGAGGCCCTGCACTAGCCTGCATTATAGCATTATCTGTTGCTTTTCGTGTCGCTATCCCGGATGTGCTTAACATTGGGTTACGATATGGACCACCGGGTAATCTAGGCTGTAATTGACGACGGCTCTCCTGTGAGTGTAAGTATCTCTGGCTTGGCAGGACGTCAAGATCTCCAGGTGCTGCTTCTGTATGGTGGAGGATAGGAGGATCTGGAGTCATAGGAGGTTCAAATGTTGGGAGCTGCGGACTATCCTGATTAACTAGCCCATTCAATGTCTTGCTGCCTGCGCTTAGACTAAGTGCATTCATCTTAGCAATAGCCCACGGGTTTACGTCTCGCAAAGCTGGATACTCGACAAGATCTGGCTCCTCTTGGGGGTTAGTCAGTTCTTGAATAAGATGTTGACGTCCTTTGCGAGGATGACTATGGCTATATTCATTGAAATCTGTGGACATGTCAACCTTATATCGAGTGA
This sequence comes from Hypoxylon sp. FL1857, assembly GCA_022578955.1. NCBI lineage: Eukaryota > Fungi > Ascomycota > Sordariomycetes > Xylariales > Hypoxylaceae > Hypoxylon > Hypoxylon sp. FL1857. The sequence continues at coordinate 720,669 of MU400371.1, read as the reverse complement.
ATCCGGTGTTAAATGATGTGTCCTTGAGGCTCGGCAGTATAGATGCGGTCTGCGCGGTCGAGGTTTGCGTATTGATTGGCGTGGAACTAATAGTACTAGGACTAGATTTGCTATGACTTCCTTCTTGTAACTGAGTAGATGTATGCTGCTGAATTATAGATGATTGTTGCTCTTGAGATGGCGCTGGAGACCCTGCTTGTAATACTGTTTCGCTAATGACTGCTCCAGAACTGGGCCCAGTCCGAGGACCTATTGGTGGTGGTTCCTGAACCTCCATGTCGTTCTCCTTGTCCGGTAAAACTCTGCATCTAAGCGGTAATCGGAGACCTGAGCCATCAAGAGTATGTTTCTTGTATGTTTCTTCACACAAGCCCTTGAATCCATCGAGCACTGTTTCCTCATTGGAGAATAGAACTTCGTCCTTGGACGGTTCTATATTTACGTCGTAACTTCCGGGAGGGCACTTGATATTTAGTCGAATGAAGCAATCTTTAGGAATGTCTGCAGGGGAACCTTGCCCGAGAGCAACAGCCACGTGCTCGGCATAGATCTTCAGAAGCTTCTTTGTCATGCCCTTCTTAACTGTAAGGGGGCGGCCGTCGACAGAGATATAACGTTGTCTTGGAACCTTGGAAGTATCTGAGGCTGGCTTCAGCATGAATGCTTCGAACAAGTATTGGTCATTCGACGGGTGCTCGTCGGAAGAACTGCTCTCAATGAATGTACCTCCTATCTCAAACGTCCTCTCAAGGCAATGAGTCGCAAGCTCTGCTCCGAATAGTTGAATTGCTGCTTCCTTCACACCGGCACCTGTCTTTGGTGAGTAGGACCAATTCTGCTTGGGCGACTGTAAGACTCGGAACGAGAGCCTGAGCCGAGGTCTCGCCATAGCATAAGAACGAAGGAGTTCACGGATCTTGTCTATTGTTTTCGCTGACTCCTTGATCGTCACTTGCTCTCGAACAGGTAGTCTGCCGAATAGATCAGTGACACTTACTGTAGTCCCGACCGGCGCTGATGTTGGCTGCTGCTTCAACACGCCTCCTGTATTCGGGTGAATATGAAGGATGGCTGCGACGGGTTCTGAAGCAATTTTGGTGGTGACGGTGACTTGGGCTAAGGAGTTCGCGCTTGCCAACGCCTCGCCTCGGAACCCAAGTGTCTTTATAGAGCAGTTTTTCAACTCGTCGAAGTTTCTGAGCTTGCTCGTATGACCACGTCTCCCTAGAGCATCGTAGTCATCTGGGTGAATGCCGCTGCCATTGTCCCGAACCTCGATCTTCTTGATGGTATCCGCAGATATTATTACTTCGATTGAAGTGGCCTTGGCATCAATGGAATTATCGAGTAACTCTTTGACTAAGGTGACTGGGGTGGTGACAACCAAAGGAGACCCCAAGAGTCGAGTTGTGGATTCAGGTAAACAAGAGATGGAGGACATAATGAAGACGGAATGGAGCCGGAAACATGAGATGTTGAAACGACATCCAATATAGGAATCAGATATGGTCTAACGATATCTGCCAATGCTCACCGAGAGAAACGAAAGATGATATAGAGATATATTCTACTTGAGACGTGACGAAGAGAAGGGTGGCGTTTGCTATGAAGAAGAGCCCGAGGGCTCAATGAAGCACCGGGATATCGAAAACATCTACCTTCCATGGTGCCTTCCATTGCGAGTAGTATACCTTGGGCAGCGAGAAGTTGCAATTCAGACATCGTTCTACTTGCTCTCCCCTGATGTATCGATTGACCTGCTCAAGGTACGTACGGTCTAAAGATTACTGTAGTGCGGTGGCAGCTGCGAGCCAGGTGACGAACGCATACACCTAGGTGCCGCAAAAGGCTAGGAGCGGCAGGGTCCACCCCTGTCCGGAGTGCGTCATGCCCCTCAGCCCACCTTGTGTCACCCATAGTACCTACACGAGAAGCTCCCGTCTTACCAGTGCTCCTCTCTCCCACCAAGCCACTCCCAAGCACACACACAATCCCTCCCAATTGGCGCAGACACATGTACTCCTGACAATCCATCCGGCCACTACATTGACCAGCAAATAAACCGGCTCCGGCTCCAAAAACACATACACACACACACACACACACACACGAAAAGATGGCACACTCGCTCAAGGGCCCGACGCCGCAGGAGCACGACGGCAGCGGCCTGCGCATCGGCATCGTGCACGCGCGCTGGAACAGCACCATCATCGAGCCGCTCGTCAAGGGCACCAAGGACAAGCTGCTGGCCCTCGGCGTCAGGGAGTCCAACATCGTCGTGCAATCGGTCCCGGGCTCCTGGGAACTGCCCATCGCCGTCCAGCGGTACGAACGTCCCCCCTCCCCTCTCCCCCCTCTCTCTTTCCCCTCCGCCCTTGACCTATATAGCAAGTAGCCCACACACATACGCAACCCTCATCCCTCACTTGACCCTTCCAATCTCGCCGCCGCCCCATCCTGAGTACTTAGCTACCTAGAATGGCGCGTCCCAAACCACCTACCTAACTAACCCCCTCTCTCCCCTTCTAGAATGTACGCAGCCTCCCAAATCCAACAATCATCCAGCGGATCTGCCTCAGCCGGCGACCTGCTCGGGGGGTCGACGACGGACCTATCGAGCCTGCCCACATCCTCGCAGCAGCCGTTCGACGCGATCGTGGCGATCGGGGTGCTCATCAAGGGCGAGACCATGCACTTCGAGTACATCTCGGACGCGGTGTCGCAGGGGCTGATGCGCGTGGGCCTGGACCTGGGCATCCCCGTCGTCTTCGGCGTGCTGACCGTGCTCAACGACGACCAGGCCAAGGCGCGTGCCGGCCTGACCGCCGGCGGCCATAACCACGGCGAGGACTGGGGCTCTGCCGCCGTTGAGCTCGGCGTCAAGCGCGGCGCTTGGGCGAAGGGGAAGCTGGAGTAAGAGGCGAAAGACGGGGACTGCCGAATAAAAATAGAGAGGAAAAAAAAAAAAGAACCAAGAAATAAAGCTGGGCTCTGGATTTGGTGAATGGTCCGGAGCAAGTCTCGCTCGTTGTATAGCGGCTGGGCAACGCTGCCAGGAGGTATGACGGGCTGGTTGGTTGAACATGTCATCTAGACTTGTAGGCTACCTGAGTATCTTCGTTCACATGTCCGAGATCCTAAATGAAAGCTTTGATGTCCAGTTTATCTTCCATGACATACATGAATCAAATTCTCTGCCTCTCCCCACATGCTTCAGAATTAAGTGAATCACTCCAGACTATATCCATAAGGAAAGTAGATTCAACAGACGAGACCAATGGGTGGATAAAGCATTAGATTACTGGTATATAGGCCGGTCTATCATGAGTCGTCCCGCCACGAATTTCAGACACGCCCCCCAAATCCATCCCACACATATCTCTTTTTTCTAAATGGCAGGTCTTTCTCTTATCCAAAAGTTGAGTCTTATCTTTCTTATGAATCAAGATGCGCCTCCTTCCATCCCATCTCCAAATCACATGTTCAAAACTGTGCGATCTTCAAATATACAAATCAGATCGTCTGAGGATCCAAAGATTCTTCCAATATTAGGTGGAAAGGGTGACGGGGAAGGAAGCGTTTCCTGGAGTCTGAACGATGAGGAAGACCTTTTGTTGCCCTGCACATGCTCCGTTTTATGTAGCCAAGTATGATTATGCCATTAGCCCGTAGAATGCACATGCTCTCTTTAGCTGATGAGTGCTCCAATATCAGCCCCAAAACTCTTCTTGGATCGCCAAAGGCTCTTCTTCTTCTCCCTCTTCGCTTTCATCGCTTCCCATCCTTGCTCGTCATCGTCGTCCTCTTCCTTGTTCACCGCAGACACCTTCGCTTCAGCATGGAGTTTCGAGTGCAGAGTTGGCATTGCTCCGGACATGGTAGATGTTCTGTTATTATCGAGCATCGCCACACTGGAGACCGGTCGATAACGTCCAGGCAGTCCAATGTTGCTGCGCTCGGAAGGTGCAATTGAAGGAGCGTAGCCTTGGCCCTGTGCCCGGATCGAAGGCGCATAGCCTGCACCAGGAGGCTGAAGCCACGATGCTGAGCTTGGCTGAACCATGCTCATCGTCCGCATCTGATTATCACCTCTCGGTAAACTTAAGTTCATCCCATTGCCCATGCTATTCGGCATATCGCCCATGAACGAATTTCGCTGCATGTCTCCGAAGGATCCCATGGATCCCAGAGACCCCATAGACTGCGTTGGCATGTGGCCTTGAGCCCGGGGCGGCCCTTGCATCTGTTGTTGTCCTTGTCCCCCGGAGGCCATCATTTGCATAAACTGCATCTGCATTTGCATGAATTGTGTCATCTGCTGCGTCATCTGTAGTTGCGCTTGATCGCCGGGCGTCAGCTGCTGGCTAGGCATGCCCATTGGGTACATCATCTGAGGAGGAATGCCATTTATAGGATCAAAACCTCCATTCATCGGCATTCCGTTTGTATGCATATTTAGTGGTAGACCGTTCCTCGAGCTATCCATGGCTGGACTACCACGTCGCATTGCTCGCGATCGCTCCTCATTAGCGATCACACCAACTAAACCTCCAGTGGGCACTGCACGACTTGGGGGAGGAGCCCCTCCTCCCAATGCAAAGGATTCCCTTGGAGGTTGGTTGATCAATCCTGCACCGAGGTATGGATCTTGCGGTAGTTTCCGAGCAAACGGAGGCAGACGACCTCCACCAGCTCCACCTTGGCCGTTACTCTCACCCATGGTAGATCCTGGCCCACCAACATAAGATGGTTGTACCACAGAGGCTCGCAAGTTGGGGTTAGACGACATAGTGGTCAGGCGTGTCGGCGGTCGGTTCTTGTTAGGGAATCCATGTGCCGCAAGAATTGCCAGGGGAACCTCCTCGTCGGAATCGGAACCGTCGGAAGGGGGAGTCGGGGTTAAGCCTTTGCTCGGTTCGTCGTTCAGGACCAGGTTCGGTGTGCTCATTGACATAGAGATGCTAGGGCGAGATGTATGGGTGTTGGTGGACTCGCCCGTCACTTTCATCATTTGCTGTCGATATACTGTCATATGAGCTTCTTGCTTCTTCCTTTGCTTGGCAAGCTGCTTTGTTTTCTCCCGCTCATCCTCATCGTCATCGTAGTTATCCTCTTCCTCCTTGTCCGACTCCTTGTCGTCGGTTAGCCCCATTATCTCTTCTCGAGCTTTATCCTGGCGATACTTCTCAAATTCTGCAGGAGTCATGACTTTGTTCTGCGGCTGGCTGTTCGAACGACCGCCAATCTTAGGAACAAATCTAGGACGGCTAACGCTCCTGTCGAACATATTATCATCATCGGTTTTGGCGTCAAACCGGGATGATTTCGAGTACGACTCAGTGAGGCCAGACCTAAAACTTGGTGTACTGTCTTCATCCCTTCTATACCGGCCAGAACTGCCGCTAGGGCCTGATGCGTCCTCGGATAGGAATTGGGTAGCGGCAATCGAATCTTTCAATAGAGTAGTATCCTCATCCTCATCGTCTTCGTCTGACCGTCGCAGATCCAGAGGACTAGTATTGTGCCTTGGAACAGGCGGCGGTGGTAATTCACTAGTGGCGGGAGGCGAGGTTAAGCTTCGGCCAGAGTTTAGTAGTCCATCGGTCGAATGCTGGCTGTTCCAAGAATGCTGGGGAGGTTCAACGGGAGCAGCGTTGTCGAGATGAAGCGGGGAGGGCTGGCTGGTTCGGTTTCCCATCAAGTTACGGTCCTTTAAAGTGGCAACGCTCGCACGTTTGTCGAATTTCAGCATACTACTGAGATCACCCCCTAGATCCAACATGAAATCCCGGTCTTCGACTTTGGGTGGTGTCGCTGTGCTAACCGACGAGGCCGTCTCGGCTCGAGAGCGACCACGAGGAGTGCCCGGGTTGTACTCATCAGGCATCGTAGGCACAGCAGGGATTGACTCCTCGGCTGGTATCGTTGGTAACGTGCCCTTCCTGCTGCCGAAGGAGAATGTCCTCCCTGCCTGCTTGAGGAAGCCACCGGAATTCTTGTGTGGTAGTGGAGGAGGACCTTCCGCCATCGATGTAGGCTTTCTTCCAGTGTTACGCCAGTCGTCCTGTGGTGTGTAGTCGGTTGACGAAGGGGCTGTTGAAGCGTTACTGTGACGGGAGGAATTGTCGGATGCTGTCTTGGTGGTGTTGGAACTTCCACTACCACTAGTGAGGATCAGTAAAATTGCACAACGCTAGGGCCAGTCTAATATAAGACTACGGGCGTCTGAGACAATGCCGTGCTAAAATCTGAGTAACCGGGGCGCCATAATATCGACCATTGGGTACTGCCCGGGCCAGCTCTTGGCAAAACGATTGATGTAAAAATAGAAAAGAAAAAGGGATGGGAAAGATTACCTAACTTGCACATACCGATTATTTTTCAAGCCCGCGAAGAGATTGTCCTCCATTGCGAGATCTGGAATGTTATTGGGCTTGGGCGCAGCCGCCGCCGTCATTCTGGCTAACCTGGCACCGCCATCGAAGGATTTCCCACTGCTTACTTCGGATCGTTCGAGGACCCGAAACGAATGCTCTGCTATCGGTCCATTTGGATCTTCAGCTGCGGTCGATTTCCGCCGGAACGTGACTGGAAACCTAGGCATATAGATGACTCGCCTCAAGCTCTTCGGGTTACTATAGACCCATAAACAGGCGAAGGTCTAACGTTTACAGGTATCGACTAGCTCGTGCAAGGCCTCTGTGAATGCGTATGACGGTGGAATTACAATATTTGAATCGACTCGCTGTCTCGAAGACTGGCTTCGGAGCTCACGCTCTGTTAAATGTCTGAGTATGACGCGAGCAGGCGGGAAACTGCATGATGAGGAGAAATTCAGGTCAGCTGTGTTCTGTGTTCAGTGGAATTGTAACCGTCCGTCGTCCTGGGTCCTGCAGTGATGGGATAGCCGGGAAATACTAGTCTTTAAGCCCGAAACGCGTAATGGTGGTTTCTCTTTTCAATCGGGAAGGGTAATGGGATGACAGGTCGGAGTTTATAAGATGAGATGAAGGTTTACTTCTCCGACCTGTTCCAATTCCCAGTCTCGGACAGTCCTCGTGGTGAGGTAGAAATGTCGAACCACTTGTATAGACTCATCCACTTCGCAGTGATCTTTGTAACATTTCCTCTTTCCCAATCGGCTTCAAAGCAAGTAAACAGGTAGTTGTCACTTACACTGAGGGGACGATTAAAATACGGTTGACGAGTGCCGCTTGCTAACAACGGTCGCTTGTCGGGTCGAGAATACAGATGAACCTTATTTATTAATATAGTACGTAAAGCTGCAGGATGCGCGATGCGATGGAATGGAGAAATGCGGATCGAATAACCGGTCGAACTAACAGAAAAGATGCGGATTGAGAAACGGGACAGAAAACAAACGTGGGAGGAAAAGGCAGGCTACTGATCACGGTCAGAACGCAGTTGGTATTCCGAAACACGACTTGATGCTGATTGTGAAGCGGGTGAGCGAAAACGATCGAGGGAGCCCCGTGTTGTCGAAGAAAATCATCAACGAGCGAATCGTGCAGTCAAACAATATTAAACTCGTAACTTGCAGACTCAACAGCACCACAGACTTGGGAGGAGAGGATGGGATTACTCGAGGTTGGCTGGAACAAGCGAGCGGACGATGGGAGGTGAAAGAACAGAGAGGGAGGGAGGAGAAAAAAAGATAGGTGTGAGTGCTCAATGACGAGGAGGTATGGTGTCAGGCGAGGCAGTAGCGAGACGTTATTTTCCTTCGTTTTCGCCAATTCTTAGGTACAATGACTTCCTCCAATGGGCGAAAACCTGGACCTGGGAAGCCTTGGCTTGCCTCTCTGCACAAGTACCTTGGGTATTGGAGGGTGCGAATTACACAATTCCCATACCACGCAATACCACACAATACACAGTAGACGCTATTTTTATGAGATGGTATGGGGACTTGGGGCGGCGAGTTCCAGTTCTGCTGCGACTTGAACCTGCTACGAGTAGCTGCTACCTAGCATGTACCGCTACATAGATAAAATACAAAGGATACTTCTTCTTTTGGGCAAGTCGGGCGTTCGGTGGAGGGCGGAGTGGAGAGACCTGGCGGCGCTAGCTGCATTTGAACATGCATTGTACGATCAGATGTCTACCTTTAGGTACGAGGCCTGCAGTCCGTCAATTGGCCGACGTTCTGGGCTCGCCGGCGTCAGCTGCTTGGAAAAGAGAGAACGGGTAAGGGGGGGAACATCAATAGGCAATACGTGTATCATACGTGTATTCCGTAGTTTTAGTTAGCAGCGGGAGGCATGAAAAAAAAAGATTTCCATCGCCACCGGCCAATTTACCTTTATTTACCTACTTTAACCTTCAATGTTCGTCTGGCCAGGCCTACAATTTGAGATGGCAGTTGTGTAATGATGGCTTTATACCTGGGGAAATGGTTACATCTAAAGTGCTTCACCTTGATGAATAGGACCATGCCGCGCAGACAATCCTCCCTTTTTTGGCACTTGTACTGTACTGTTGGTATGGGGGTACAAACCGCGGACTGGGTTTATCTGTGGGCACTGGCCTGGTGAACCCAAGAAACTGGGGGGTCGGTTGGAGGAAAAGGCGCTAGAATCGGCGAAGTACTGCTGGGATAGTCGAGCCAATGGACCCCCAGAGACACCTTACCTTGGTAATCGCTGAGATGGTACATATGTATGCAAATGTGTTGTACGGGACAGCAGTTCTCCCAGTTCACCTGCCAACCTCTCCTCTACATGTATGTATGTAGCGCTCGCCACTGTTTGCACGAGTTGGCGCCACGAGGAATGCATGTGTCGTACACGTACTTCGGCACAATTGTACCAGGCAGTAGTAATGTAATTCTCCGGCTTTTGCGGCGACTTTTGTTTTCTTCCAGATTTGCTACTCAAACGTGGAGATGGAGATGAAAAGCCGTGGTTGGTAGTAGCGGCACCTCCGTGATCGTCCAACTATCAAGATTTCTTTTCAAGAAGCAAGAAAAATGGCAAGAAAGCGAGAAATAGAAGTCGTATTCTGAATTTCACAAACTTGCTTGATTTATTAATGTAATGACTTGTGTAGAGGAACCGTACACAATGGGCCAATCATTTGCTAGATCCACTAACACGAGGTCAGCATCAATGGTAATGATTAGCATAGCTCCATAGAACCGACCAAGCTGAGCTGACGATAACAGAGCCTCGAATAATATGAAAATCGACTTCCCACAGCACCGCTACAGGCTATAATTACAATGTATTACTCTCAACTCTCTTGGCTCTAGCTAGGTATCTCATAAGCAAAAGACCCGTGCGGACGGCCGCGACATTTAGGGTAATTTTCACGAACTGACTTTATTGACAAGGAATCTTATCGGACGAAGTCAGTTTTGAGTGTCCTTATTTACTTTGCACCGCAGTTCGGCTGCCCTACTGCCGTCCTGGTCTCCTGGGATTACCCATCTAGCTCTTCACGCCGTTCAAGGTACGAACCACTAGTCTGGAAGTACATATGCAGTTCAAGGCGGCGTTGGTCGGTACTTTGTCCAAATAGTTCCGAGCTAGCTTCGACGATATGTACAGCAGGATCCCTAAAGCTCCCCGATTGCTCCATATCCGTCCAACGGCAGTCGGTGGCATATGAAGCAGCAGTACGTATGCGGTCATCGAAGTTTCTTGTCTCGGTCCCGTCAAAAAGGCGCTTAGACTGAGACATTCCCAATATGCTCGCATTTCTCTCTTCGAGCTCTCATAAACCTGCGCGCCCCGCAGCCACGAAGCCACGGAGCCACGAAGATGTCATGTTGTTACCACGTAAGCAGGTAAGGCAAAATAAGCATCAGATCGACTACCAACCCTTCCTAATTCCACCCGAACTTGCGGTAAGCTTCTACTGCAGTAGCATTGAACTTCGAAAGTCCAACCCCCTTATTTATCTCAAGTTGCGACGTTTAGATCTTGCGTGCCCAGGTATGCTAGTTCCTTAAAGCACGTGTTACCATGAGCATTATGAATGATACTATGACATACGAATGCATTCCACACAATGTGTACCCTCTTACCTTAGTGGAGCCGTGATATCTTTTGCAAGGTATCAGACTAGCCCGAGCGCCGGGGGCAGCCATGTACCAGTATAAATGCATTAGTCTCCTCTGAACGCCCCGGTCGGTACAGCGACCGTCGCTTCGTATTCGTCCAATTCAGGGCCTCGAAAGCCGTGCTTTGCCCCGGACTTCAAGGTCAAGTTTCCCGTCTCCGGCTCGGATTAATATCACGTATTAAGCGGGTTAAACGGAATGCTCCATACTCACTGAGCTACGATATGCATCGTCGATCTTGATTCATCGAAACGGGACGCTGCCTTGGAAACGCACATGAAGCTTCTAGACTTTGATGTATTTTTTTACGTACCTATGTCCGCTCAGGGGTTCACTGGGCTAGCTTGCACGTTGCCCCATTCCATCCAATAATTCCCAGCGTTAGCGGGCCACACTTCCAGGGGTTCAAGAGCTCAAAAAGGCTCAAAACGACCGGCAGCCCGGAGATCACTGATCAGATCTGACGTGGGAAGCCGGATGCTACCCCCTATATTATACATTTATTTACATTATACAAGTCTATTAATCGCTTACATATGCAAATTGCTTTGAAAAATGTTAGTGCTCCAGCGGAGCAATTCTCCCGCTTGATCCTTACAAGGTCCCATCTACGGAATAGGTAGCTCAATGCTAGGCGGACCTAGGTTAAAACAACGACTAGTTAGCTTTTTCTATGTTCAGCGGCAGAGGGGGACGGCCCAGATTGGGATACGCTACGAAGAATGTGCTCGGAGACGGGCTTTAGAGAGAAAAAAAACTACCTAAGCAACAAGCCCGCTCAGAGACGCGCGCGAATGCTGGCCCAGGCCAGAGGATCGATCAATCAGACGGGATCTTTAAATGCCCCCTTGGCCCCGCCGCCCACGTATTCGTCATTCAGTCTTTGAATCCTTTTCGCCTATGGTAACTGATCTCCGGGCGGATCTGCGCCAAGCGAAATCATGTCTACTTTTTACGGACGTGCTACTGGAGCAAACAAAGCCCTTGGAAGTTTATCTACGTGCCAATGACATCAACCACGTCCTCAGGAATGTCCGGACTCTGCGTATATGTACTTTGTATTGGGAGAAAACGATAGCGGCTTACGTAGCCTTGAAAGGCTATTCGAATAGGAGACCCTCATCTTCGCTGACTCATACACACACGGACGTGCGCCCATGTATTCGGTTTAGGACTCACAGGCAGCGAACACGTCTCCAGCCTCAAGTCAGTTGACCGTAGAATAGTGCTCACCGTAGGTTATAGTGGGATCCAGTTCATGGCTACTAGGCGTTGACAAGGTCGTCCACTACGTGCGTAGGATGTTTTGGCAAAAATTATTGTCACGACGTAAATCTCTCGGACGGACAGCAACGGTCTTGTTGTGCGGAGATGCCCAGGTCTACGGGTATCAAAAATACTAGCAGTGCTGATATGAATCGATTTCCTATCCCTCAATTACAAGTTTGCCAGAAAGGAACTATTAAAAGGTTCCATGCTCAGTCTGCAGATCCACCAACTCGGCACCAAAGGCAGCCCCATTCCAGCTTGACAGAATTCTAAGCTGGATCTCGACCGGAATGTGCGGGAGAGGTCTGCACTTGATCCTGCTGGAAGAACAGGTCACTCGTCCCAACTTCCTATGCGTGTATGATACACTCTCGTCGAACATGTCGACAGTACTCCTCTTTCTGCGTGAACTTTTTGCCACAGTCGGGCCACGGGCAGCCCGTCGTCCAATCTCCTCCTCCGTGTTCATCCATGATGTGTTGGGCCACCATCCGGGATGACTCAAACGGAGTAGTAGAGGGGCAGCCCGGGTAGCCACAGTACCGGACGTGGCTCGTGAGGTGCCGAAACCATGCCTCTGACTTTCCCCGGTGCACACAATGAGGACACGCCCACATGATGATAGCGTTCTAATACATTGATTGTGTTAGCTTCTTACTCCCTATACATAACGGAACGATAGATATGGTGAACTCACCTTCTTGGGCGGGGGCACGGTCTGATGGAGGGTCTGGTTATCGAGCACAACACCAGTGCCTCCAGGAGCACTGGCACCAGCACCAGCACCAGGGGCCGCCTGGGGGCCGGCACCAGCGGTGGCGTCAGTAGGAGCCGAAGGCACCGGGACCGTAGTATTGGAACTCGGAGCGGGATAATCAGTGTGACCGGAATAGGTAGCATTCGAACCGGGAGCCCAAGAGCCAAGGGCAGGGACATCAGCCGTGCCAAAGCTTGCAGCAGCCGGGCGCGCTATAGCTGCAGCACCGGGGTTTTGAAGGGCAGGATCAATTCGGTCAAGATACGAACCGGGAGCCTGGAAGCTAGGGGCACTACCCGCAGTAAAGGGCGAGGGCGACTGGCCACTGGGGCCGGCGCCGGTAAAAGGTGAACCGCTGTTAATACTACCTTGGTAGTCTGCGAAACCATCCCCGTGAGCAGGCGAGGGGTAAGTCGAGGGGTAATGCGAGGGGGCAGGCGAGGGGGCAGACGGGAGGGCAGCCTAGATAATTCTGATTAGTTCCAAGCGAGCCCCAATACCAAAATATTAGAGCGCGGGTTCGGGAAAACGAATATGACTTACGTGCGCGCCAGCTTGACCGGCAGCGAAATACGGACCCGCGCCAGCGTTCATGTGTCCGTTTGCCTGAGGCTTTAGCCGTAGTTAGTCTCGGCCATTTTCCAGCATCATGGCACCCCAGTGAGGTAGATAGGGAAGACGAGTACAACTTACCACGTTGCTTCCATAGCTATATCCATTGACATGACCAATGTCTATGACATTGCCGTAGACATCGACATAGACATCGCCATTGCTATTGTCATTGCCATAGTTGCTCTGGTGAGGAGACATGGCCATCTAATAGCCAGGATTAATTAATCTCGAATGTTCACAAATCAAGATAATATAGAGCGTATTAGAGAGACTAATTATGACTTACCGAATGGTCGACGCGGTTTGTTGCTGGAGCAGGACGATATTCCAACGGGCGAGGGTCAAACAGGCGAGGGTCAATGGAGTCGTCCTAGATGATATTCATGAGCTTCGGGTTCTCCTGGATGAAGATGACACAACTTAGATCGAAGAGGGAGTAAAAAACTTACCGAAGTGGTGTCGGGGCCTGCCGCTTGACCAGAAAGACCGCCAAACATGTTAGTATCAGTGGAGCGGTTCTAGATAATACTAATTAGCTTCAAGTTCTTCTGAATGATGATGTACCTTAGATCGAGGAGGAAATAAGAAGCTTACCGAAAGCGAGAGCCGGGCGTCGGCGGCGTCGAAGGACTGGTCCTGGTACTGAGTCTCGACGGGGTGCTCCTCGAAAGGGCGGCCGTAATCATCAAGGGTACGAGTCTGGAAGCAGAGTTAGCTTTGACGCCAGGCACAGTTGAGGGATGATTAACAGTAAGTGAACATACGGGGTAGGACATCTTGACTCCAAAGAATTCAAGACTCGATCGATGACTAGGTAGATGGTGATTGGGGATTCCAAAGCCTGAAAGATAATCTTGCGTGTAGGAAGAAAAAAAAAAAAGGTAGGCACAGGGAGTGGGCTCTGTTGTTGCGTGCCAGAGAAAGCAAATAAACACCAAATTTTGAAAACGTGGGGGGTGGCTGATTAGGAAAGTACCCAAGTACGGGGCTCTTCCCTAGGGTTGTGGGCAGGCACACACCAGATGGCCCAGAGTTTTGCCAGGGGGCATCGTCGACTATAGGTCGAGTCTCCCCGCGAGCTGTATCAGCGACAAGGTCCGCCGCCGCCGCCGAAGGCTGAAGTGTATGGCCAACATCGTGAAGGCTCTACGAGGCATATAGGGCCAGGACTAGGGGCTTAGTCCTCGGTTCCTAAAGCCTACAGAGCGAGAACGGACATCTCTAGTTACGTTTGAGTCTCAGGATAAATCATAAGGAATAATAGGCCACCTATAGTATTAAAAGACTGCTGGTCTGTTATATGATCTAAAGCTCACATATTCAGTGCCGCCATTAACATCAATTATAAGTTACTGGCAAGAATACCCTTTGTATTGCCTCAGCAGTGTTACCCATGTTAACTAGAAGAAAGACTAAGGACGAGAGATCTAGAGGTCTTCTAAATAATATCAGACTATTTACATTGATTCTGCAACTTGAATGTGCTTGACATGATTTGGTTGAGGCAGAGTTGGTGTGTTACAATATTTGTACTTCAGGCAGGTTATCTTAGCTACCTAGGTAGGTAATCGAGGAAGATGGAGTGATATGATCTAATTATTGAAATACGAAAATATAGACATATGTAGTCCTGAGTGGAAAGAACGACGTCATATAACCTTGAAGGCTAGAGATAACTGATTCAAGCGATAAGCGTGCCGTATCGTCTTAGATGGAGTTCCAGTCGCCATTGCGTTTGAGTTCATGGACGGTAAAAACACCGGCCTTCTGCTTAGAGAATTCATCCTCCACTACAACATGAGGGAGTCAGTAATTATTTTTGTAGGGAGTTCGGAAGTTTAGGCATGTCTAGGGGGCCATAACTCTTCGGCCATGTTGGCTAGAAGTTTTTGGTCCCGAGACAAGCTAAAAGGGGAAAAGGAACTCACTCGTCCAATCACTCCACTTGTGGCCAGGAGGTAGGTTGTTATTTTCAAAAGGGCTTCCCTTCTCAAGATGGGCTCGTGCTTTGGCGAAATTCTCTGTCGCATATTTCTCCGGGTTGTGACCCCAAAGCCACTTGCCCTGCTGCAGAGGCGGCTGAACCTCTTTGACATTAGGGTCAGCTTCGCGATGGACGTCCTGCATGTTGACGAAGCCAGCGTGCTGAATAAGAGAAACACGCTGATATCTGTAGAGTCAAACGATTAGCCAGCTATCAAAGCCGGAGTATTCCAAAACATGCTTGGAGAATGGAGGAAAGGAAGGGGGAAGAGGAGAGAAGCTTACCGTAGTAATTCGTGTACTTTAGTAGCAATTCCCACATCTTCCTTGCCCACCATACGGAGGCATTCTGGCAGAGAAGAAGCATCTTCAAGCGACTGTGTAGCACCATTTCCCGAAGTTGGCAAGAAGCTGTGCGCACTATCGCCCAGTTGGACGACGCGGCCGCCAGAGGAAGTCCAGCGGGGTTGGGGATCACGGAAGCACAAGGACCATCGGACAATACTATTCTCTGGGGAACTGCGGATGATATCTAGTAGCAAAGGGTCCCATGTGTCTGGGTCTGGAAGAGACGATAGTGCGGTTTCGTTCGATACAGTTGACGACCAAGATTCTACTGCCGTCATGTCGTCGTCCTATCCCTTTTTATTAGTGACTCCTGAAAACAGCTATGCGTCACAACGACTAGAGCAGTAGACTTACTTCGGTCGTTATGCCAATGGATACGTGGCTTTTACTTAAGGTATAGACGGCGTGGATTTTGTCAGCCTTGAGGAACTTCAGGACAGGCCTTTCGAGATTCCGAACGAAATCTTCTGCAACGGGAGTACCCTTGAGACGGTCTGTTGAGTACATTCCACGGTAGACGAGAAACCCGGTCTTGACAGCTCTCACTGGACGTCCCAGTGTGACTGCACTAGAACAGCGAATGTTAGCATTGGTATTGGCAAATGGCATATGGAGAGTTTTCTGAAATGGAACTGCAGAGCTGGCAAGCTCCAAAACAAGTTCGAAGGCTGGGGTCTATCGAGAAAGGAACAAGGCAATAATGTAGAGACTTACTGGGATTTAGTCCCAATGCCATCGGCAGCTATGACGAGATCGGCTGTAAATCGTCGACC
Source organism: Hypoxylon sp. FL1857 (assembly GCA_022578955.1). NCBI lineage: Eukaryota > Fungi > Ascomycota > Sordariomycetes > Xylariales > Hypoxylaceae > Hypoxylon > Hypoxylon sp. FL1857. The sequence continues at coordinate 704,840 of MU400371.1, read as the reverse complement.
ATCGAGAGCAATAGCGGTAGCACTCCCATTAGCAACATCCTCTTCATACTTCTCAACAGCGACCCCGAAGGTCACAGGAATACCGAGCCTTTTGCATTGATGGAAAAGCATTTCGGCAAAACGTAGACGGCCTACGAGTCCCTTGACTCGGAGCGGATATGCGCCACTCTGCGAGGCTCCTTTTCGATTCCATTCGAACTCTACAGGTGGCATTATTGCTGTACCATTTCTAGCAGCAAATTCGAGATAGTTATCGTGAGTGATTTCGTCGTACTCTTTTAACAGGCTGGGATAGTGATGGAGAGTAGTCAAGGCTGAAGGGGCAATGACAAAAATATCGCCTATTCATCTCGAATTAGCCAACTTGGAGGATCGACGATAGGTTTATGGAGAGAAGGCGTACCAAGCGGTGAGATCTTTTCTGCTTTCTCAATAACCTCAACTTCGATCCCTTTCCTCCAGCACTCCAAGGCCACACCCAGACCGCCTACGCCAGCTCCGACAACTAGCGCTTTTGAGCCTGTAGGGGGAAAACGAAGCACGCCATCTACAATGACATTCTTGGATGGACTTGGCCCGCTGGTGGAAGCTGGTCCGCTTTCAGAAGACATCTTGGTGTTGCTTGATTTGGTTTGTAGTTTGTAGTAAGTTGTGTACGACAGTCCTATTGTAAGTGTCAATACTCTCGACAATGTGCGAAATAGCTTGCTTTTATCTCAATATTGGAAACTAAGAGCCGCGTGGACATTGCCACCAATTAGCCAGTAGCAGAGACAGCTATCGTCAAACACAATCATTGTAACAGTAGCCAAGAGACCCCAGGCAAATAATCATCACGGAGATGTAGCGCCAGCGAACCCGAGAATCAGTGTTAAGAATGTGAATGGTGTTCGCGCTATTTTCGGCCTCCGACTTCAGCGTTACACTCCTCGCTTATTTAAGAACGATCGGGAGTAGGGTAGAAATAGTTACCGGGCTATAAGCGGAGCTGTAAGTCACATGTGGTTGTAATAAGGCTGATCCCGTTCGCGGATGCGATGGGTTAGGTAGGTATGGATTAGAAGATTACGTTCGAAAGGCTATCATTTACCGGTCCCATCGGATCGTTCCGAAGGTCGTAGTAGTGGGAAATGCTGTTAGGACCACAGAAGTAATAAAACCGGGGTCAGGAGGCGGTTAAACCACGAAGTGGATTGGAAGGATTATCTACAGGTGTCCCAACGTCATCCAAAAATACCCTGCCCATGAAGACAGCGCCGTACGATGTAACGACGCTTGGATGCTATTAATACTATTGTGCCCCGCACGGATTTAAGGAGTGTTATTCGTCTAGCGATCGGTGTCTCTCTTACTGCTACTTCCCGAGACGTGATTGTACGCGATTGTACGCGAGGGAGGACATTACGGCGTACAAACTCACGGCTTGAGATCGCGGCAAATATTTGCTAATCTGATATTGGCTGTTGACAAAGCCCTAAGCTTGGTTCTTGATATTTAGTGTTTACGACCTTCACAGAGGAGATTAAGGGTATACATCATTGTTCCTGGTGCTTTGGAGAGCAGTGTTCGTGTACAATGTATAATAAATGATATCAATGAACGATATAATGTTGGAAATGAATAGAACATTGGTTGACTGGTGGAGCTATATTTTGTGTGGGGTTATAAAGATGACTGATAACGACGATATAGTCCAAGGACCGCTGTGGCCTGACCGACTTTCCCGGTGCTGCCCGGAAGTTCCGGGCGCCGGCCACTAAATTCGCAGTCACCGGGGACGGCATCCGCTTCGGGACCGAGAGAAGATACCCACCGACCCCGCTACCAAGCAGCCAAGATAGGTACCTTTGATAAGGAGAACCCTGATATAAAGATATCCTCGGTCTATGATTGTCAACCAAGATAAAATCCAATTGAGTGAACTATCTCCGTATCGAATTGGTACCCCGCAATGCAATCTTTTTCTCACTCAGTCAAAAGTTTCAACTGAGAATTATACATATGAACTAGTTCGTCTTCTGTTGGCGCATTACGCTTAGGCACGAACAACCTGCTTCATCATGGCTGAAGCGCGAATTTCCGTTCTCTGCAGTGGGAATGGAACAAACCTACAAGCGCTCATCGACTCGTGCGCTTCTGACGCGCCCGATAGTATACGGGGCAAGATTGTCAAGGTGACGGTGAATAGAAAAGGAGCATATGCGACTACGCGAGCTGAAAAAGCCGGAATCCCCACGGATTACTTCAACTTGGTCAAGGATGGTTATCATGAACTTGGGGAGAAAGACCCGGCAAAGTTGAAGGAGGCCCGGTTGAAGTACGATGCCGATTTGGCAGAGAGGATACTACAAGACAAACCAGACCTGATCGTGCTTGCGGGCTGGATGCATGTCCTGACGACCAACTTTCTGCGTCCAGTCAGCGAAGCCGGTGTGCCGATCATTAATCTTCACCCCGCATTACCAGGTGCATACAACCTCCCTCCGGATAAACCTTCTTGTTTTGCTTCTAACAACAGCTTTCGCAGGGGCTTATGATGGTGCTGGTGCTATCAACAGAGCCTATGAGGATTTCAAGGCCGGAAAGCTCAAGGACAACACAACTGGAATTATGATACACTATGTCATTGCTGAAGTCGACCGTGGCGAACCTATTCTGGTTCAGAAAATCAAGATCGAAGAGGGGGAAAGCCTGGAGGACTTGGAGCAGAAGATCCACAGTTATGAACATGATCTGATTGTGAAAGCGACCGCCATTTTAGCGGAGAAGATTTCGGCGGAGAAGGCGTTAAAGGCGTGAGCCGAAGGATCTCAACGGACCGGGGAAACTGGACGTCGATTTAAATGATTCTAACTGGTGCGCGACGACGGATAAGGTTGTGCATGAGGTAGGGCGATAACAGGCCTGCCTGCTTTTAGAACTGCTGCTTTGTCTTATCTGGAACATGATCTATCGAAGATGACGCATCGGTTAAGCTTACAAGATTCTTATCGCTTGAAGCTACAACATTGGGTGTGGGCGTGTGTGGTGGCGTAAGACCTGCGGTGTGCTCACACTTGAGGCACCCGCAGACTTCTATGCATGTTGATATGCTCGTTGAAAAAAATCCATGGGAAGGCGAGTAAAATATACGAGACTACCCAGGCATTACATACTGGCATACATATATACGTATGCCTGGCTGCACACAGTAAGCACATAATGCAACATTTGGAGGTGCATGCGCAGCGGGACGTCCTCGGAGATAAAAGGAAAAAGAAGAAAGGAGAGGGGACGATCAGAGGCAATTGTATAGATCCCCCGAGGGGACTGCGACGTGCAAGTCATTTCAGAGCTGTAGCACTTGCAGCGCTGAAGCTCAATGATGCAAATGCCAGACGCCGCGCCTTGGCAAGCTACGCCACTTCCGGCAGGATCGGCGTTAAGATCCCAGAGCCGCCAATGGAAGCCCACAGTGCCAGGTGACAGTACGTATCTGTTAGCCTCAAGGTTATCCATAAATTCGACCTCGGATGCGCCTGCAGGGTCCTACAATGCGACGCCGCTGCAGCTCTCAAACAGGCCCTAGAGACTAACCTTAGAAGTCCTTAGAAGTGAATAAAACAACGGGAAACGCCTTTGCGTAAGCGATCTTTTAATACCTCTTTCCAAACTCAATGTTTCCTCGTCTGAACTTTCTCTCTTAATGTTTACTTTCTCCAATACTTTTTTTTATTTACTTCCAGCTTGTACCTTTTTCCACCCGGCGAATTAAACTTACGCATTTAACAGGTAACTTAGCTAGTCTAAGCTCGGGCGTTGTACGCCGTCACATTTTATTTACACTGCCTCACCACATCCCACCTTCATAGGTAGCGATCCATCCATCGATCTCTACGTACTCTTCCTTTTTTCGGTTCTTCCTTCCATCCTTTCTCCCTGTCCCGGCGTCCCCGCTGCGATTGCCAAAATGTCCGTGGACAACTCCGTCTCCCGCCTATCCAGCTCGGATCCCCGTCGAGGCTTTATCAAAGGTTCCTTTTTACTATCGCGAGACGACAGCCCCCCACCAATCTCGCCTCGTGGCCATGGCGCCCTAACCCAACTTCTCAAGAGCCGTTCCTACGGCTCTTTACACAACTACGGTAGTACATGGCGAGGCGCAATCCCCAATCTTCCAGACGACGAGGAATCCGCGCTGTTGCCAGCCTCGTATTCCCGCTCCGAGTCCGACGATGAGGAGCATCGCCGGTCCCAGGTCGACGAGCGTCGGCTAAACCAATTGCTTAACAGTACGCCTATGCGCTCCATGCGGCTTATCGGAAACTCGAATCCTCGGTACAAGTGGTCGCGCTATTGGAAGACGGAAGAACAGTTGAGCGCCATGAGGAAGCCCGTGCGTGAATACTACGAGCGCACAAACTATCTTGTACAACAATACCTCTACATCGACCGCTTGCTCGACAGCAGTCTGCCCCACGACCTGCTCAATGAGTACAACACACTACATCACAGCTCGTTCAAAGACCTCGACATTCCGACTACCATTTCTGAAGAATATTCAGGTGCTATTAGTATTAATAAGGGCAGTCCTGGAAGCGGAAATAGTTCTGACAACTCGGCCCCTCAAGTGTCCCCCCTCACGAGCTTCTCAAGTCCCCAGAATGCGGGGTTTGCTGTCGACCAGGATGGCAACAAGGATGCAAGTGTCCCTAATCTTCCCGTGACGAGGGTGAAGCGTACTCCCAAGGACATTTACCGTGCCACCGAAACCACGCCTTTGTTCTATAATAATGAAGAGGAAGATGATCAATGGGATGGTCCGAAACCCGAAATCCCTTGGCTGGAGGAAGACGAAGAGCTGGACAGCGGCGACCAGGTTGTTACGACGGCCATCTATGTCAACTTCGCGGCGAACGTGATTTTGCTGGCCGGCAAGATCGCTGTTGTCGTTTCGGTATCGTCTATGTCGGTTTTGGCTAGTTTGGTCGACGCGGTGCTGGATTTCCTATCGACGGTCATAGTGTGGACGACGACATGGTTAATCTCTAGACAGGATCAGTACAGGTACCCAGTTGGAAGGCGAAAGTTGGAGCCCATTGGTGTTCTGGTCTTCTCAGTTATCATGATCACGTCGTTTGTCCAAGTCGCGTTGGAGTCGCTGTCACGATTGGCCTCGCCTGAACATGAATTGGTTGAAGTGTAAGTAACTGATACCCTCATTTGCGGCCTAACCGAGCTAAACTGTTTGAAGTGGTATACCAGCCCTCAGCATCATGTTCGGGACAGTCCTTATCAAGGGCCTATGTTGGGTATGGTGTCGACTGGTCAAGAATTCGAGTGTCCAAGCATTGTAAGTTGCCTGGGATATCAATATCTGGCTCACATTGTATGGGCTAACAATATTCTAGGGCTGATGACGCCATGACGGATGTCATTTTCAACATGGGCTCTATCTTCTTCCCTATAGGTATGTCCTATAAGATGATACCTTTGTGATTTCCACTAACAATTATTACAGTTGGCTTTTATGCCAAGATCTGGTGGCTGGACGCTCTAGGTGGTCTCATCCTGTCACTCGTCGTCATCTTCAACTGGTCTCAGACTTCGCTGCAGCACATCAAGAATCTGACTGGATTCTCTGCCACTGCTGATCAGCGAAACATCCGTAAGTCTTAACAGCCATCCCTTTCTCAAAAGCCAGCAATACTAATCCGGTAACTAGTTCTATACCTTGCGATGCGCTTCGCCAAGACGATAAAGCAGATCCAGGGTCTACAGGCCTACCATGCTGGCGACAAGCTAAATGTCGAGGTTGATATTATCTTGGATGCGTCTACTACGCTGCGGGATTCTCATGATCTTTGTGAAAGCTTGGGTTACGTCCTGGAGTCGGTCCCGATAGTGGATAGGGCCTTCGTCCATGCCGATTACGCGAGTTACAACTTGCCTACCCATATGGAACAGCAAAGCAGTTAAAAAGGGTTTCCACGAATCATTTGGTTGGGAGAAAAAAGGGTTATCTGGGTTTGATAGAGGAAATCGTTGCATAGCTCGGTGCGTATTCATTTCGCGGTCATGGCTCGGTTTGGAAAAAGAGATCCTGGTGATTATTTAGTTGCGATACCACATCAATCTGCTTTAAATAGCAAGTTTTGACGATACACTATACTGCGATCGACATGCGCGTTATCCGTGCGTCTGTGAATGAACAGCCTAATCTTATATCTAACGCCAGACCCCTCAGTAAAAAGGAGGGCATAGACGGCAGCGAGGTGGAGGAGTTGCTTGGCTACTAAAGGCCTCAACAGCAGCATATATAAGATACGATATTGAGACGGTAGCTACACCGGAGTGAGTGTGTAGGAACTGGCTGCCTCAACGGGTGGGGCCGTCTTGGCTCGCTGTTTAATCTAGGCCAATGCGACCTACTCGACCCTTCCTGGGCGGCATATACGGCATTGACCTATAAATTAGGTGCTAGGAGTACCGAAGTCTTGTCAATATTGTCATCGCTGACTGTAAGTTTCAATGGCGACGAGTTGCGTGGGGGAAGCTGCTCCCAAGATCCTAGCACATGTAGAATTACTTGTGGACTGCCCGCCTCGTTCCTGTGTTGTAGCCTATCCCGGCGAGGAGGTTACCAATAGTATACACATCCCAGATTTAATATGCCAAGCCCTTTTCCACGTCTATTACTACTAGGTTTATACCTTCAATGAGCTTTCTACTCAGATGATTGTACATGTGGTGTAGAGTATCTCGGGGTTTTCTGCAGCCAGCTATTAATTTTGAACTCATCTACACCTGCTTCGAATTCATATATCATCATCAACTTCCAATCCTAGAACAGAACTTTCGAACGTGACGATTCTCTGGTTGCCTATACGTTCTTGATCGTCTTGTATATTCGAATCAGTTAAGCCAAGAAGTTTGCTTTACCTAGTGTCCATAGCTCGATATATGACTAAGAGACCGCCAATTACCAGACAGAGACCAGTGGTCGCAGCTACGAGCCTATAAACAGCAGTGGAATCTGGTTTCTCCTATGGAAATAAACGATAGCTCGATAGTTACTACCAAGGGGTTGCGCACAGACACAGATTACTCAAGCCCCGGGAGTAGCCGTCCTTGGACTCTATAGAAACCAATGTATATTACCTATGATTTAATGAAAAGCAAGGGCGGTTCATGACACGGAGTTACAAGTGAAGATTCGAAGAATTAGTGGCCGAGGCCCGGATAGTTGGCTGCTTCTTTCTGGTGGCGACAGAAGCAAATAGTTTGCCCCTATTAGCGCTCAGTCGTTCTATTTACGTATGTACGGCCTGAAGAGTTCTTGACTCACAAGGAGCAACGAGGCTCAACAGGGAGATACAAAGATGTTCGAATAAACTTGCCACGTGTATAATTACACGCCTATGGTCACGATCTTTGAGGACTACATAATGGCTCGCAACTACTTCTACGTATCTAAATTACTAAGTTTAGATTCTTCCCGCGAATTCCAAAGAGGTAAAGGAATAAAGGGTTGTGACAATGAAGCGAAGGTGTCAGATCACTTGATAGGTGAGCCATAGGTTCGTATATCAAAATACTCAATAGTCAAGGAAATCATAAAGGAAATAAGGGTACGGTGGGAAGGGAAAAGGGTAGAACTAGTATAAAAGAAAGAAAAAAAGATTTTTTGGCCCAGCCCATATGACAACCTATTATTAAACCGGGATGTCTGGTTACAGCGCCCCCCTTTACTTTCGATCATCAGGGTATTTGTTTGCGACCATTTCGATCCTCGTCGGAGCAGAAATGCCCGCTTAGGGTAGAAGGATACGAAGGCATACGCCAGCACCCGTAGACAGGGGATCGGGTCGTGTCTAGATAATGATAAGCCCAAAGAGCGCAGGTGCCACCCTGCTTCAGTGGGAATTGAATGGTGGCATCCTAGATTTATGTATTCCTTCTTCATACCACTAGGCCATTCAACCATCATTATCACTCGGTTGTAATATTTCTATGGTTATTATACTTTATAACCTTTATTGCGGTGCAAGCAAAGTGCATGGGCCAATGGGTGATACAGCTCGCCACAGGAAAGACCTGTGATACGGGCTTCCTTGCATTTCTAGGGGTGTTTAACCCCTTATCCATGCTACAAATACTACATGAATCCCCTTCATAAAATTTATATACACAAGCCGTAACTAGACGGTCCTATTAAATCGTAATCGAAGTCATTGCTGGAAACTCGAAACGAAGTGCAAGAGATGGACCATCCTGCTTCTCGCTGATTAGACTAAGACTACGCGTCATGTTAAAACCAAACCCCTCCCCCCTTTCCCCTTTCCCTGTCTTTTACTTAGAAAATCTAGTTGTTACCAGCTCCCAGAAAATCTTGAGGAGAGAAGGCTGCTATTCATGGTACAAGTGGGTTACAATTCGTTTATATATTTGATACGCTTGACCCTTTTCTTAAGGAGATAAAACGAGCCATGGGATAGCCTCAGTTATTCAAAAATCATATGAGTATATACACGTTGTCAAAATCAAGATAAGTTAAATGGTAGTCTGAAGGTATGCGAATCAAAGTGCTGCGGTAGCTTGATCCTTATTGGCTGAGATCCCTGCCCGATAGTCATATCGGGAAGGTACCTAGGCTTCTCTCATCAATCTCGACACCTACCTCCTAGGTAGAATGTGGACATCCACTGATGAGACTGGGTCGTGAGAACTTATTACGAGTGGTAGTAATTGACGGAAGTTACCTAAAATCATGCTTAGAAATAAGCTAAGCTTAAGTTCACCACAATAGACAAGGACGGTGGCCACAAGTAGAATGTCTAAGAACAGGTCGTAGCTGAGCTGGATAAGAGGTAGAAATTCAAACCCGTCAATATGAGATGATATTCTAAGATACCTCATTTAGAATGATACATTGCTATTGTCAATAAAGGATAAGGCACATTAACTCCCGAGGAGTTTCGGAAACGTTGTTTGAACTCAAGGATCTAGCACATTGTTTATCCCTTCAAGGGCGGAAAGCTATGGAAAGCTGAAGTTTGAATAATAACTTATTATATAAACATGTAATTCTCTACCTCGGGGGTATCATAGTATGCAAAACAAACATATATGGAGGTATATATATACCATGAACAAGAAACAGCGCTATAAACAAAAGAGACGCGCAACCTACTTCAACTCCAGTTACGTCTGATCCAAATATCCAAACAGCGACAACAACCACTTACCGAAGGCAGGCTACCCACGCAGTGTTACGGATTACAGCTTTGAACCTACCTACCTCACATCGGTGGCCCTCTCTCCCTCTCTCGCTTTCGAATCCACCCAGCCTCGGGGAAAAGGCCGATATCGTCCAGCAGATCACAGACGTCGTACCTGTGCGCGTCATCCTGCTCCTTGGCCTTGTACGCCAAGCCACCAGCCGCCAGCCTCCTCAGCTCACGCTGCTCTTGTGCCAGGATCTTGTCCAGGACGACCATGATGTCGCGGGCGGGTGCAGAGCGAGTCCAGCCGATGATGCCGGCGCACACGCGCATCCACATCGAGACCCACTGGGCATCGAGGGAGCCTGCAGCCTCACGGAACTCGATGGTGCGCAGGTTCTGGGACTCGGGCCCCGCGGTGGCCGCGCCCCTGAGGTGGAAGTCCCGGTAGAATGCGAAGTTGTAGTTTAGGCGGCGGTGCTCGTCCGAGTGGCTGAGCAGCTCCGCTACGGCTAGGGCGGACTCGCTCGCCGTGATCTCGGCTATACCCGCTCCTGTCGTGACTTTGCTACCGTAGGTCGGAATGGGCCGGTTATATGCGTAAGCCGCAGCGGCTCCCGCGAAGGGGTTGACTGAGATGGGGAGATACGCTATTTCGTGCCAGTCATATGGATCTATCTTAGTGTAGCGAGCGATGGCATGCTTGTACGACATCAGGAAGGCGTCAGGGTCGTGGGGCATGAGTTTAACCGTCTGAGGCTTCGTCTCAGATTTACGGGAAGTGGAAGAGTTAGGCGACGCTGATGTATGGGAGCTGCTCCCACGATTTGTTGACCCGCTTGAACCGCTAGAGGACGGGTCTGGGGGATCAATTTCTTCCTCAGGTGGAGATTCATCTCTAAGGAGACCTAGGGCCACGGCTAAGAAGGGGGGAGAGGGAGAGGGAGAAAGTACGTGTTCAGGGTCATCTGTCAGCCCGCTAAGACTGCTGAGACTGCTAAGTTGAGGCGACGTGTCCATGCCGAACTCCTCGGGTATATCATCCAAATAATGCGGTCCGGGAGAATCTGCGTAGTCTTTGAGACTCTCAAGGAGCTCCTTGATACCCCTATTCGTCTTTATGGCTTGGGAATACTCTTCCTCATTGACATACTCGATGCCGGCGTTGGGTCCCTCCTCGTCCAACTCCAGTAATTTGGCCATATTCTCAAACTTTCGGACGACATACGGCGCGTCGATTTTTATCTCCCTTTGGGCACTTGTATGGTGGAGAATGTTACCAAGTCGCTGCCAATTGCGTTCCCACCTTTGCTTTCTGGGGTTCCAATCCCATCTGCTCCGTCCGGCTTCTAAATAGGGCGAGCTGGCAACCAGAATTTGATACTCCTGATCTTTTGTAATGGACCCTAGATCCGTGTGGCCAAATAAAACCGCGCACTGAGTGCGTATCATAAGCGCAAGCTGGTCGTTGCTAGATAATTCTTCAATACGGCTGTGCCCATGCACTTTGATGGCGTACTTTCGAACCCATTTAGCAACCTTGGGCTGAAGTTCGTCCCAGCGCACCCATCCAATATTCCGGTGAAGAGCACCTTCTTCGGGTGGTACATCAATTTTCCGGCCTTCTTCCTGTAGCTCCTCGCCCGCCTTGAATATATCCTGAACAGATGGTATCCTAAACTCCGGTTCAGAAAGTGGGGAGAGTAGGATCTCTGATTTCGGGATACTTTCATCTGGACTGTTAGTACCGTCGGCATTATCGTCGTTGCTGCCGGTACCATCGCACTCCTCTCCTATAGTCATAAGCGGACCCCTCTCATTACGCCAACGTGCAAACTCCTCCCACTTTTCCTTGCCTCCGAGCTCTTTCTCCTCTCTGGTCGTATCAGAGCAATCGGTCACAGGCAGGTGGTCGGGCACCTCCGGCCTCTTTGCTATCCATTTTTCAATGTCTTTAGCCGAATCTCCCTGTGAAAGCGTAGTTTCATAGCGTATACTTCGACTAGACTCGGAGATCCTACGCCACTATGGCAATAAACGTTAGTAATAAGTACCTACTTCCCCCCTACCCCTGATTAAGGATCTGGGGATTCCAGGCATGCCTCGGGACAAATACTTCCTCAGTCAACTCGACTAAGAAATTCCAATTTTCTGGACAGGACACAAAGAAGAATGGAGAGAAAAAGAGAAAAAGAAGAGCACAAGAAGAAGAGGAGGCTCAAAATCACATACCGGAGGATGAAGACGCGAGATCATTGGGTCAGCTGCCCAAAGAAAAGTACCCAGCCTTCTTATGTGTTTTCCCGGGAGAAACCACTTCCCGTTTCCGACGTGGACATGCAAACCGCACGTGGGGTTAATTCGCAGGCGGTGACTGGAGGTAAGGATGTTGACCACGAACTGGACCTGCTCAAACGACTCCGGCCTCGTCCACATCGCTGGACTTCGAACCTCGACAGGCTGCCAGTTATAGCCCTCGTAGTGGTGCTCCGAAACGCTAGAGTCGCTACCGACCGACCACATGTCCCTGTTTTGCAGTCGATACGGATTGTCCAGAGTTGGCTCGGCCTCCACAGGGGAAGGCCACCTATCCTCCTCTGGTATGTCTTTGCTCCTGTGTTCATGTACTCCCCCAACGACAGGAATTTTATTCTTATGTAAAGTACGGCGTATTTCATGTATGACCATAAGCTCTACTTCATCGATTTGAGTGGGATCGATTCGTAGTAAAGGGGGTAGAGAGCCAGCTTCAGATTCACATGGATCTTTCTCCCTTGTCGGAAGCCAGGCTACCAGGAATTCTAACTCAACCCCAATCGAATGACGAGTGCCTACAGGCACCTTACAATGCTTGGAACGAACCATCTTTGGCTGAGGCGGATCGAACGAGCCGTGGTTTAAAAAGATCTATTCTATTAGCACGAAGGAAGCACTGCTTCCCCTTTTCAGCAGGCTCTGAAGATCACTTTTGCTAAAGTTGCTTTGAAGTAAGTGATTCCACTGACTTCTCGTGACATCGTCACGCGAAGCGTCCCAATAAATCAAATAACTTACTTATAAATAAAAAGGAAGCCTTGAAACAATGTCTTCGTTGGGGTTCTGTAAGGCGAGCAAAGAGGACCAACTCAGCTACAACATCACATCCACAAAGAATTGTGAATGGCATCGGCCAAAGAACTTGGCCTTGTTTGGATCAATTCTATTGTTCTGTGCCTGCTTTGTGGTGGGCTATAGTTACTAACTCGCGGTATTTGTCGGTCTCCCAACAACCACCGTGGTCGACTAATCTCAATACCATGCTCTTAATGACCTGCTTAAACATTAATCTCCATCGACGTATGCTAAATCATCAATACTCGAATCGTCTCCTCGTGAATTAGGTTTGCCATGTGCAACATGACGGCGTCCAGTCCGTGGTAAAGGGGAATCTCTGCTGGCGTGAAAGTGTACAGTAAAGGAACGGCAACCACCATATCAACTCCGCTCCACACCAATTGTCCTCCTATTGTTCAACCTCCCCCGCAATTGTATAACCTGTGCCTATAACTGCCCCTAGAGCATGTAGGCGAACAAGCCGACGGCCACTGCCGCCGCACCATTTCCGAGATACTGAACATTCGTTGGGACAGCTGCGGCCTCGGAACTTGAACTACTGGGCGCAGCGGTGTTTGAAGCAGCGGCCGTAGCGCTTCCACTAGCCGATACAGTACTGGAGCTGCTAGTTCCTCCCGTAGCACCTTGTCCAGCATGGTCTTCCACCTGTTCTGTGCCACATTTGTCGCCATATGTTTGCGTACAGTTCCTCTGGCCGGCAGCGTTGTTCTCGAATTGCACGATGCAATTTTGTTGAAGCCTTTCGCAAACATACTAGATCAAGGAGAGAAAGAGTCAGCTCATTCTTGAGGGCAAGGGTAAGGAAGTTGGCGAGAAAAGGCGTCTTACCCAAGGCACCGTGTTCTGGTATAAATTCATATCGGGTGAGTTACCGCCTTGACATGTACACTGGAAATCCAGAGTATCCTGCGCCTCTGTCAATTATGCGCCTAGCTACACCGAAAGTGATAACCATAAACTCACGGTCGAGCATGAATTGTCTATTGCTGTGCCGCAGAGCGTAGTGCAGCTGTCTGTCTCCCCTTGACACCAGGTAACTTGGTGGATAGTCAGTGCCGTGTAAGCGCAGTGTCGAGATTCAATAGGAACTTACCGCGATCAGAAATGTCGACTGTGCTAGGGTCAATTTTAAACGTCGAGTTGGAGTTTGCTTGCGCAGAGACGAGGGTGAGGGCGGAGAGCGCGACAATGGCCGCGCTTGTGGTGAACATGTTTGCGAGTGAACGGGTGAGGAGCGTGAGGAGCGGTAGAAGCGGTGGGATCGGCGTGCTAGGATTGATGGACGCCGAATTGGGTCGGACTGGCTGCCGGACAAACCAAAATGTGCGAATAACTAAAATGCCGGGTTGGTAGTGAAGCTTGAGAGGGCTTCTATGGGATGTGTGGGAAGAGATGATTGAGTGCGGACGAGAAGACGGGACCGGAGAAGAATTGGAAGCTTTTGGGCGAAGGGCGAAGACGAGATGGGGTACGTAATAAGAGGTACCGCAGAGGAGGGTGTGGGTTGTACCTGACTTGTTTTGGCAGGGGTTGGGCAGGAGGTATGTCCGTAGAGTGGTAGTGTGTTTAGTATTTGTTTGATGAGGTGCCTCTTCGGATGCCCAGGGAAAAATTCAGAAGGCGCGGGAAAAGAGCAGACAGGTCGAAAAGAGCAACTTGACGACGAAGCTCACGATAACGGACCATAATTTACCCAATCATCTTGCACCAATCCTGACAAGGGTTCCTTCTTTTGGAACTGACTGGCGTTGCTCCAGTGCCGTTTGCCGACCGTCCCATTAGCCCATGCATATCTTTGTTAGTGCCCACATCAGGCCAGAAATTTGGAAACGCCAAGAACCAAGTTTGCGGCCAAGCTTACCCCAGACAGGGAAAGCCGATTAAAATTCTGCCAATCAGCAGGTCGCCACGCTTCCTCCTCTTTCCGAATCGGGCTAGCCCACTTTAAAGTACCCAGGTATCGACTCTGTCTCGGCAAAACTCACATTTCGCTCGGGATTGCGAAGAGTCACCCAACTGGATTCCATTCAATTTTACAGTCCACGTAAGAAGAGACCCATGGATATCACTTCCATTGATATTAGTCCTACCCTATTTCTCAACCGGATCACAAAGCTGAGTCAGTTCGGCCCATTACGAGAAAATGATATCAATCTACCCTCATGTGGTAAGCGTCCACGACAGCAATGCAGGTGGCTCTTCGTATCGCTGCGTATTTGGAGTACGCATGCGGGGCTTTTGCAGACGGGATTGGACTGGATCTTCACCTGGGCACCTGCTTTGAGCTGATGAGATGCAGGTTACATGTACTCCGAAAATACCTGGTTACCTAAGGTACGTACGTATCTGAATGCAAGGTGTAAATCGTGACCAACGTTAAATCCCTGTGGTTTTAATGTTCTTTGTGTCTCTTTCTTCTAATCATTTGGCGCTTTTTCTCCTCGGGAGTTAGGTCGATGAAGGCTAATATTATCCTAATTCGATGGATAAAGGTTTTCTGGTGTCAAGTTGATGGATTCTGAGACTTGAAGACCCGGATCAATGTTATTCGCCAGGGTATGAAATTTACCTAGGTGCTATCACTGGCCTCATTTTCCATCCCCGGCCCATCCGTTAACCGGCAACCAAGTTCCATTCTTTCACCAATCCAACTTTGAAGGTCGCCCTTTAACTTTACCTTCCAAGGTGCTGGGTTTTACTCTTTTTTCGTCTTTTTTAAATTCCGATAAAGCAGTGACATTTAGGTCGACCTTAGCAACGCTAGAGACCGGCACACTTCTAGATATTGTTAAACCCAGATGTTCGAGGCCATTCACAACAATGCGTGCGCAATAGCTTATCTTTTAATGCCACATCTTGGAACATACATGAAACACCTTGTCGGCCTCTTCCTTATAACCTTAAACTGCTGGCCCTTGGCGGCAATTATGTTACAATCCCCCTAAGGGCGGGATTCATGGGAATAAGATGCAGAGCTTGAAATTTGAATAATTCCGTGATTGCTTGGTTGGCCATTTAGTTCGTCGTGCCTGTTGGAACTTTATCGGAACCGACCTGTTGCTAAGCTGAACTAGTGCGCTGATAGTGTGTCGGTGCGGTGTAGATACAGTTTAGCGCCTGCACTTCGATACGCGAGGGGAACCCAACGCCAATCACCGGTGATCGACTGAACAAGTGCAGATGAATTCCTACCAAGGAAACTACCTCAAAGCTCCATGTGGGGTGGAATGTGGACGATTGACGGATACACCCGCCAAACCTTCAGAAAGATCGGGACTTGAGCTATGTAATCGTCATCGTGGCTTCTGCAACCTTCAACGTAATGTCAGGTGGCTGGGTGATACTCGGATATCATGCGGAATCTAGACGCTCGCATCAATCTCCATCATCCCCAACCTCGTCTTTTCCAGAATTGATATCGATAGAACGAATTAGGGAATTGATCATCTCGCCCACCGCCTTTGGACTTTTTCTGACCTACTCTTTGGCCATCCAGTTTTAGTCGTGGACGTTTCGTTCGAAGAGCGCGATTCATTCCTCTCTTTAATGTGCTAGCTCTAAAAGAAAAAGAAAAGAGGAAAACCGCCTGGGCAGCAATTGAAACCGAGCACCCCATCAGGATCGTGGCTTGAACACTCCCGCATCATATTCCTCAATCTTCCACGGTGTAATCCCCCTCTCAGTCTGCCTGAATTCTTGGCATGGCGCCGTCAGTACTCAAGCTGCAGCAGTAATGTCTTGGCAAAGTTATTCTAGAACATTTCCCCAGATCTCACATCTACATCTATAATATTGTTCGACTCTACGGGGTTTCATTCCGATCAGCGTGCATGGCTCACCTCCGCACCTGTTATAGCTAGCTCGGTAGGGAGGCGGAAAATTAAATAACCACTTATAAGAAGACTGAAGCTCTCGACTGAGACAGCCTTCAAATGAAGCTACACCGTCCTCCCGGTGGGATATCATTACATAACTTGACAGCTAAATAACTCTAATACTGATTGGCCAGGATTTATAAATATAAAACAGTCCCGTCTAGAGTAATGGCTCTAGACTTCGCAGTCTTCTGATGCCGAAATACTATTCATTCGGGTTAAATCCCACTGGGCGCTGCTTTCTTATAGGCTCAGCATTGAACCTTTCATATTACCGCCACTGAAATGGGACCGTATCCCATGAAATGAACAATAGCTGAGTGAGATCGCCCGGTATAAAACATTGGGTGGATGCATACCAATTTATAGAAGCTGCTTAGTTGCCAGCATCCCTTCCTCCTGCACTTACACTCCAGGCGTCGTCTTCGGATCTGGAAGCACGATGTTGGTTAACATCTTTCTAGCTCTCTCGTCGTTCACAGCGGTGCAAGCCGCACTGAAATACAAGGGCGTCGACTGGTCGTCGGTTATAGTCGAGGAGAAAGCTGGCATATCCTACACTACTACAAGCGGAACCACCGAGCCTCTCGAAAAGATATTGGTAGAGAGCGGTGTCAACACCGTCAGGCAAAGAGTCTGGGTTAACCCGCGAGATGGCAACTACAATCTAGACTACAATCTGAAATTAGCCCAGCGAGCAAAGGCTGCCGGACTAGATGTCTACGTAGACTTCCATTATAGCGATACGTGAGTAACAGAAAAAAATTCTTTTAACTCGCAGGATGCTTGATTGGGGGTGGGTCCTAAGTGAAGATTTATATCTCTGGAGAAATATACCTAATCCAATGAACCTGGAAGCGATTGTTGACTCCAACCCCTATTTAGATGGGCCGACCCGGGTCACCAAGCAATCCCATCGGGTTGGCCAACGGGCATCGACGACCTCGCTTGGAAGCTCTACAATTACACTCTAGACTCATCGAATGCGTTTGCTGCAGCGGGTATCTCACCTACGATCATCTCGATTGGCAATGAGATCAGACCCGGTCTCCTACTCCCAACAGGCTCTACCAGAAATTTCAACAATGTCGCCTGGCTGTTACACTCGGCATCTGCGGGCATAAAGGATAGCAAACTATCTCCCCAGCCTCGCATCATGATTCATTTAGACAATGGATGGGATTGGAACACTCAGAAGAATTGGTACGAATCCGCCCTAAAGGCGGGGCCCCTGACTACCTCCGACTTCGACATGATGGGCGTCTCCTATTATCCGTTCTAGTAGGTCACCACTACGACATGCATCCTCTCAACGATAGTAAAGCTAGGGGTTAACTGACTAAACAGCAACTCGGGTGCAACACTCTCGAATCTGAAGACAAGCCTCACCAACATGGCAAATGAATGGGGGAAGGAAATCGTCGTGGCTGAAATCAACTGGCCCACCTCGTGCAAGTCTCCCGCCTATTCATTCCCGAGTGATCTGAAGAGCATCCCCTTTTCGGCAGACGGTCAAACCATCTTCATGAAAAAGGTGGCGGATATCCTAGCTGGGGTGAAGAACGGAAATGGTATCTTTTATTGGGAGCCTGCTTGGATGGATAATCAGGGGCTTGGGTCGTCCTGTGAATCCAATACAATGTTCTCGGTACGTTACATCTAGCCTCAATGCCGAGGAAGCCGGTCTCGATTCTTAGTTCGCATCTTTCTCCTTAGAAACTAGCTAACATTATACCCGTAGTGGCCCGGGAAGGAGTTGCCTAGCTTGGATGTCTTTAATGCAATCTAGCTAATACACAACTTGTCTGATTGGAGAGGGGTGGTAGGTAGCAATCTATATTTTTTCCAGTCGTCAAAGAACGGAAACGATTTATGTTCTAACTAGGCCGCCACACTCATTGTCCTTGAGTCGTAATATCCTTTATCTTGTTCCTAGTTCTTTGCAGGAGTGACCAGGGGCTATACCAGAATCTGCACAAAGGGTAGTTGGTCGTAAGACACACCTGTAGGGGTCTTTCGTGGCACGTTTTGCCGCTGAAGTCGATTCGAGGACAATGACACTCGCTGAAAAGAAACTTGTCCAGTATCGATCTCAAGTCATAGCCCATCAACTTGACAACGCCTCAAGAAGTCCTCTGGCCCTCTCCGTCCAACTATTTGGTCTTTCGCTTCTAGAAATGCGTGATGAGCGCAAGGATGACCAGCACGAACCCCGGCAACCTGCCATGCCATATATAAGCATCCCAACCGAAACTGTCCGCATTCATGAGGGCCTTCCTATCGAGCAGACGCCGTCCGCAACGACGGCGAGTCCTATAGGTACAAGCGGCTTCTTGTTAGGGATAGATACCTGCGGATTCACCACATCAAGCACGAGTGAGTCGCCTCCTTATTGATGAGAGGATACTCAGGTCGTCATCTAAACCCGAACCAAGCGGTACTAATGCTAACTCCGCGTATCAAAAGTCACCTGTGACTTTGGATACGAATGCACCGATGTAGGAACCCACCGCGGTTGTTGCTTGCCTGGTGACTACGACTGCATCTCCACGATTTATACCGACTGTATCGACTATGGCAATGCCCCTGATGCAGGAGCATGCGGATCGCACACGCTATGCTGGTCAGTTTCAGACGAGCGAGAGTCCTTGAACTTAGCGACGCAGTCACTAACAAAATCTCCTAATACAGTTCAGACACAAAGCCGTATTGCTTTACCTATGCGTTCTCGACGGACAAGGATCCCGGTGCTACTTTCACATACGTTGAATGCAACCCAACCAATGGATTCGGCGAGATGTACCCTTTCCCGCCGGAGTTGATGACGATGACGTCGGCAACAGACACAAGCTCCTCAACTACCTCCGGGCTCCCAACCCCATCACCGACTTCATCGAACTATTCCACTGGCGGTATAATAGGCGGCGTAGTCGGCGGTGTCGGCTTCATCCTCATCGTCGTTGTAATCGTAGTCCTCTCAATCCGGTACCGCAACCATCGGCGCCAGGCCGCCATCAAAGCCGCCGGTATTTCGGCTCCAATACAGACTCCGCACAGCTCGACCGATATTTCGCCCACCACTGAAAAAGAACAAGCACGAGCAGTAGCTGCTGCCACTGCGGCAGCCAAAAACGACAGAGTAAACCGTAGAAGCTTTCTGCGGCCCCTCTCCCTAATCCGCGAGCATCCCATCCCCATCACAATCACCCCGGCCCCCGACGCAGACTCCCCTTCATCACCCGCGCGCTACAAGCACAAATCCGCCGCGGCCGCACCAGCACGTCAAACCTTCGGACCTAACTGGCCCCTCGGCCCGGAGCCGGGGAGCAATCCCCTGGGCGCGCACCCGATCGACGCACAACTGAAGAAGAGACTCAGCGACAGCCGGCTCGTGGCCCGGGGCATGGCCCTAACGACGAATGAGCGGCCGCCGCGCGTGCCTAGACTCTACCTCCCGCCCCCGGGTACCAGACGGCCGCCGCACAGCTCGGGCGGCACGCCGACGAGCGCGGAGGCAGCGCTGCAGAGCCCGCGGCTGGACTGGGTGCCTGTGTCGCCGATCCTGGGCGTTGCGTTTGGGGACGTGAACGGGGATGGGAGTAGTGTGAGCCGGGTTATCGATGGGCTGGGACAGGATGGGGATAGTGCTGGTGCGACCACTGTTGTGGGAACGGAGGCTACGGATACGGAGCCCGTTTCGCCGATGGAGAGTGAGGAGGAGGAGGAAGGGGAGGGGGAACGGGGGGTTGGAGAGGATATGCAGCGGCTTAGCTGTTTGTCTGCGCCTAGCGGCTATAGTGTAGGGGATGACTTGGTTTCACCTTTGAGTCCTCGCGAGCAGGAAAACGAAGGGGAGGGTGAGGACGCAACGGTTAGTCCGCTTGATAGCAGGCGGGGGAGCGTGGGTTCTTAGACTGGTAGATACGGTAGGTAGGCTATTTAGTTGTGGTTTGGCTCTTGTATTACATGTGGTAGTGGTGAGCTTATGCTTCATCCATGGATTAGGTACCTGGTACCTAACTTCGTGTACGTCTAGGCTGTTGAAGCACCCATATCCAGTGGCATTTTCAGCACTACTTGAACAAGCAAGCTGCGTACGTCAATATACCATGACTGCTGTGGAACACCGGAAGTAGGCTGCCGCTGACAACATTGTCATGGCTACATACATCGGCCGCGAGAAGATGCATAGCCGGGGGTCCGGGATGGCCTCGTCATACACGTCGTGGAACGCCACGCCATGGGTCATTGCATATAGTCTACTATGGTGGTAGGGGTAAGTTTAAATACCTTGTTACGTACCGATAAATCGGGTTTAGACGAAGCAGGGGTAAAGTAGGGGCAGAAAAAGATACCTTTACGCTTTTTTATGCTGTCTTATATGCTGTCTTTAATCTTTGGTCTGTGAAAGGTACCTGACAAGGATGTTAAACTTTTGCCTGCTACCATAGTAATGAGACAACGCCAATAAACGTGTTGAGTGGCGCCACTATCGATGCGTGCAGGACGGACTGCGTTACTAGCTGGTACCTAGATAGTCAGGTTCTTTACCGTTAGGACTGACAGTAATAGAGTCGAAGTTATCATACGCTATCAATGAGACGTAGGGTCAGTGACAAAGAGTTGGCATTGCTTTTCCTTACGAGCTCCACGGCGACGCCTTGTTCCCTAACGGACGTGAGTCAATCAATTATCATCGCTAACTGTGTATCTTGGATTACCTGGGCAACTCTTGGCCCCTTAAATACGAAACTCTCCCAAGTTGTTTGCAAATGAGAATACTTCTCTACTGTCATGGCTGAAAAAGCCCAGGAGATTACTGTATATGATACAGGAGTTGAACTTTCATGTGCATCATATGTGTGTATATCAGTGTATCCTTGTGTATGTCTTCAATTTAAATAGCAGGATGCGCTCTCCATTCTCTGTGATTCGATATCTCATGCGTGACTGCTTTCTAGCTTGCGAATTCCAAACTATAGCCTGATTTATAATATCATAATAATATAGCGACATCTCTTATCAATCAACAGAATCGGAGTAGAGCAATATGCAGCTCCGACAACACCTTGTATCCCTCGGCCTCGTCGCCACGGCCGCTGCTCAGGTCTATCAAGGCTTCAACTACGGCTCAACCAATAACGACGGATCGTGCCGGGGCTATGACGACTTCAAGGGCTTCTTCGAGCGTGCCAAAACCCTGGCTGGTGCTGAGGGGCGGTTCACGGCAGCACGCCTGTACACATCAATCCAGTGCGGTAGCGCCGCGGACCCGATCTCGGCGTTCCAGGCCGCAATCGACACCGACACACACATCCTCGTGGGCCTGTGGGCTAGCGCCGGGCGCGATGTTTATAGGAATGAATTGAATGCGCTCATCGCCGCCGCCAAGCAGCTGGGTACCGCTTTTACGGACCGCATCATTGGTATTAGTGTTGGATCCGAGGACCTCTACCGAAGCAGTGCTCAAGGCCAGGCCAACAATGCGGGCGTCGGCGCCACGGGCGCGCAGATCGAGGGCTACATCGGCTGGATGCGGGATTGGCTCCGTGGCACCGCTGTAGAAGGCAAGCCGATCGGCCACGTCGATACCTGGTTAGATTTCCCCCCTTTTTCGTCGAACAATTTTCTACTCCCATGAAGACTCCTCAGTCCGCTTGAGGTTTCCTAGTAATCGCTAACCTGGCACGTTAACTGATAGGACTGCCTGGATTCTGCCCGAGAACGCTGGTGTCGTCGCATCTGTCGACTTCCTAGGTCACAACGGATTCCCATACTTCGAGACGACCAAGCCTAACGCCATTGAACAGGCCGCAAGCAACTTTTGGTCGGCCCTCCAGCAGACCGAGCGCGTCGCGGCCGGCAAGCCCGTGTTCATCACTGAGACCGGGTGGCCGAACAGTGAGGTCCCCTCAATTAGACAAGTCTTTTCATTCCTCTTTTCGCCTTCACGTTCACTATTAGTTGTTAAGAAACCCCTTTTTACTAACCCGTCCGTGATTGCAGTGGGTCCCCAGCAGCGGGATGCTATCGCTTCGGTTGAGAATGCGAGATCCTACTACGCGCAGGTCGGCTGCGCGATCTTCGGTCAACGCACGGTCTTTTGGTACACCCTGGTCGACGCCAATACGGCACAGACGGATATCTCCTTCTCGCTTACCCCTATCGATAGCGCAGCGCCTAAGTTTGATTTAACTTGCTAAACGGAGAGGTATTGTTGGACGTTTCGGCATAGAGTTAGTGTAAGCCGTCCCGATAGACAAGTCGGACTATCCGACTACTAATTAGAATTAATTAGAATTAGAATATGGCATGTTGACCGTGTCACTGAATCCTATAATTCTACTTATCAGATGGGGAATTAGACTGCATAAATACCGCTGCTTACGAAAATCAACTGCCAAATGTCACTCTGCAGATAGTCGCACAGCACAGCCCCCTTAAGCCACATCCCGCCTTCATTAGGTAGCGTGAGCATCATCTCTCTCTCGACACTGCTATCAACATGTTTCTTTCTAACGTTCGACTCTCATTATATCTCATGCAAACTGATAACAACAATCCATGATACATATCTCAGTATCATCTCACTAGATCAAAAAGGTGATGCACTACCTGGACCCATCCTAAGACGATGCCGGAAGCTTCAAAAACTCAGTTGCCAAAATCCCCAGCCTTACTCCAATACCACTCCTTTCGTGAGAAGTAAGTGTCAAAACTTCATCCAGCACTAGAAAGTCTGGATACCAACTATTCGAAATAGTGTTAACCCTATTAATGATCATCATAATAGAATAGATAATATGCGCACAAGATTCCAAACTGCCAACCATGAAGGCCCCGGATCAGATTTGCAAGATGATGGCGTTCTATGTACAGACTGTGCCTCGTATGGCATCGCTGAGATTTTTTCAAACATAGAGAATAGCTCTAAGACTAAAGTCATCTTCGAGCTAAGAAATGAACACCTACGGCTTGAAAAGTCGCCCTGCCCGCTTTGCGATATTATTATCTGGATGGTCCAAGGTATGCCCGCGTCCGTACGCCGGGATAAGTATATATTCATGGGCGTGCGTACGTCATTCCTCGGTCGAAATGGAATGTATGATCTTGAATGCCTACAACTCACACTTTGCACCCGGGACGGGCTCAGTCACATATCCACAGGCTTGGGGCCTAGGTTTGTAGCTATCACGAAATCCCAGCGGCTTCTACGACTCAATCCTATGATGCGAAGCAGACAACTTCAACCCGTCGAAATTCTCGAACTTGTGGATTACGAGCGGATGAAACGGTGGCTCCGTAGTTGTGATCAACTGTTTGGTCACAAGGCCTGTAAACCTTGCAAAGTTCGAAGAAAATGGCCCACCAAGTTACTTGACTGCCAGTCACTAAAAATCGTGAAGGCTCAGCCTTCAAGCACTTATGTCGCTCTGAGTTACGTTTGGGGTCAACCACAGGACAATTCATTCAGTCTTCAAGACGCTCCGGCCACTATACGAGACGCAGTCGAGGTCACACTCAATATTGGATACCGGTATCTTTGGGTGGATCGATATTGTATCGACCAGAATCATTCAGCTGAGAGAGACACTGAGATCCAACAAATGTCCCGCATCTACAACGGAGCATCCTTGACAGTTATAGCGGCAGCCGGCTCGGACCCTGATTACGGACTGCCGGGCGTGTCGAAACCCCGGAAGCAAAGACCGCCGGCGAAAACCATCTCTGGGTGGTCAATGACAGGGTTCCCTGATAACCCTTGCGAGTTGATTCAGTCAAGCGTCTGGATATCTAGAGCTTGGACATACCAAGAATCACTGCTATCTAAGCGCCGGCTGTACTTTACTGATCAAGTACTATATTTTGAGTGTCAGAGTATAGCGTACGAGGAATCCTTCGCTGACAGTAACAGCACCTGTGCACGTTTTACTTCCATCAACGGGCAATCGCTTGCGGTTTATCCACATGAGATTTTCAGATATATATCGAACTATTCGGAGAGACAATTAACATATGAAAGCGACTATCTCAACGCGTTTCTGGGCATCCTTGGATATATGGCTGAGACGAATCCTGCCCTTTACCATCTATCTGGAGTACCGATATTTCCTCCAGTGAGATACGACAGGCACAAGAAAGGATCCTATACGCGTATCGACAGAAGTTACGACGGCGGCTTGATGATTGGAATGACTTGGAAGGTAAAAGACGGCGAGCGGCGTCGAGGTCTAGATCTTCCCAGTTGGTCTTGGGTTGGTTGGAAGGGCACTATTGGATGGCCTTGCTCTCCACGGGACCTTATAGAAATGCGTTCTAATAATAAGGCATGGATCGAGAATGCAGCAGGGGAGCTCCTGTCGCTACAAGACTTGTATGAACGACCGGATTCTCCTATTGGAGACTACAATCTTTGCAAAGTCATCCACATCGAGTCAACAGTATTCGAAGTTGAATTGGCCCACATCGACCAAGGTTCCTTTGCATATAGGGGCGTAATTGACTCGAAACATAACCTACGTGTCGAGATGGTTAGCGGGCACTATGCTGCCTGGAATCATTCCTCGGGTGCTCGTGTGTACGCCCAAGTTGATGTGTACGGAGCTATTCAGCAACCCGGAAATTTCAAGATCCTCATTCTTGGCAGACTTGACGGGTTTTACGCATCAACACCAGGCAAGTTACTACGAGAGATCCCAGGAGGGTATGAAGTGGTTGGGCATATAGACAACACTATTCCCGCGAAACTTTTTGTTTCCTCTCTCCCGGTATTCGAGGGTAAATACAATAACCAAATGCTCTTACCGGATATGGTCAAGGAACAAGTTCGTCTACTATAGGTAACATACCCTACTTTTCTTCCATCATCATCTATATTTAGGGGTTTGAATTAATACGATATAAATCAGATCGATACAAATGAGACGAGTGGAGACGCAATTTGCCCTTAGCTTCGGGAGGCGGTCAAGTTTAAGAGCACAATGGGGCCTCATGTGACCGCCGTTCCCTGCGGAACTAAGGCCGACCCCTTGTCTATCCGAGACTCTCCCCACATTTCCCTTTCTTGGTTTCGTCCCAAGTTCTCCTGAGAATGATATCCTTCCCTTAGGCTCGGATTTCCTACTGTTCCCAGATAGTACATGTCGCCGGAAGAAGTCGGATTGGCCATTGCCACCTCTTAGCTTCAGACGGCCGAATGATGATTCATCTCGTCAAGCAGACGACGCCGATCCGGCCTCCCGATACCCTTGCGCCGGGCCGGAAACGCCACGCAAACCTCCGATATGTCTACACACTCACTGCTTTCGTGTCTCTCGGCGCCTTTCTTTTCGGCTGGGACCAGGGGGTGATGGCGATGATTATCGCGGACGACCGGTGGCTAAAGCTGATGCAACCTGCAAATGACTGGAGCGTGGGTTTCGTCATAAGCATCTACAATATAGGTTGTGTTATTGGAGCCTTGACGACTGGTTTTTTCGCAGATTCATGTGGTCGTGAGAGGACGATATCTTTGGCGAGCAGTGTCTTCATTGTTGGTGCCCTGCTCCAAGCTGCGTCTTACACCATCGCACAAATCGTAAGTCCTAGGCCATCGTGCCCTGTTGAGGAACCCATCAAGCTGATATCCGTTGTACCAGAGCGTCGGGCGTTTTGTCCTCGGCCTCGGTGTTGGCGCATACTCTGCCGGGGTTCCGCTCTATATCTCGGAGATATCTCCGGCGGAACTCCGCGGTAGGATCGTTGGAATTGAATTGATGATTCTTTGTTTTGGTGAAATGGTCGTTTTCTGGATTGTCTACGCTTTCTATTTCCTCAATTCTGATGATTGGTGGCGGATCCCACTCGCTATTCAGGTCGTGCCCGCTCTCATCCTTGCCGTCGGATGTTGGACATGGGTGCCACCCAGTCCTCGTTGGCTTGTAGCAGAAGAAAGATACGAGTGTGCGCTCGAAGTGCTCTCGAGGCTTCATGGATCAGAGGCAGCGGAGCTCGAAATCAGCGAGATCAGGAAGACTGTGTCTGAAGAGCAGATCACCACACAAGCTTCTTGGTCGGACATGTTCAAGAGACCAGTCTTGAAAGTCACTCTCTTAGGCATTATCATACAAATGTTTCAACAAACTACCGGAACGAATGGTATCTTTTATTATGCCCCTTCACTCTTCAAAAAGGGCGGAATTACAGACCCTACTATGGCTAATCTAGCTACTGGCGGCGTGGGCGTAGTATTATTCCTCAGTTCCTGGATACCCATATTCTATTTTGATCGCTTTGGGCGCAAGGCCTGGTTTCAATTCGGCCTAATAGGCATGATAGCCGCATTAATTGGAATTTGTGTCCTACAACAGCATGCGTTGGACTACCCAAACAGCCCGGCCAATAATGCGATCGTTATATTCCCGTACATGTTCTTTACCTTCTTCAACATGAGTTGGAGCTCAGGCTCATGGACATACGCCGCCGAGATTTTCCCCATTTCCCTACGTGTGAGTCACCATCTAATTATGCCTGATAATCCATTGTCTAATCTCACTAACTTATCTCCAGGCTAAAGGGAATGCCCTCTGTACCGCCTCACTCTGGATATCGAACTTCGTAGTAGCCCAGGTGTCTCCTCCTATCGAGAGCGCCACGGGATACGGCCTTTACGTGCTATTTATTATTATCTGTATTATTGCGTTCTTCTTCGTACGCTATGGTCTAGGTGGGTGACTAGTAGATATCTAGGTACCTAGACATATTTCATTTGCTAACCAGCTGTAGTCGAAACAAGAGGGAAATCACTCGAAGAAATGGTCGAACTCTTTGGGATCGATGGAAATGAGAAAGATCGGGATCTCCAAGATTCAGTAAGGCAAGGTAAATACGCTTTTTCTTATTGTTCAATGCAACTTCTCCTTGCTACCATCCCTGTTTCTTGATTGTCCTTTTCGTGACTCGGTATTGACGGAACGTTTCAAACAGGATTGCTCCAATCAAGTTCAAGAGATGAAGATGCCACCTTAGTTGACGATAACTCGGAGAATATCGAATAGCAACTATAGTAGCCTTGCAACTCAGTACTACTACTACCATAGAAGACGCTCCCATATTATCCATTCACGTAATGGGTAAACATACTATATATTATTAGATTTCGTATTAGGGTAGTGTATCATTATCTTGTCAGGGGTTTGGTAATTGAATAGAGGGAACATGTAGACGAGGCACGTCTGTACACAAGCAGCTAGATTGCCATTCGTAGAGCAACTATATAATATGGAGAAAGGCAGAAAACCCTGGACTATCAAGCAACTACGCTTCAGATAAGGAATTCTCAATTTGAATACACATTCTGCGTTACCAATCGGTACTCTCTACTTGATGAAAGATTGCCTAAATCCTGCTCGAATTATACTCAATACAAATTAAAAATCGGATTTATTATTTTAACAACGTAGTTAAATCCACAGAATTGTCAGAGCTGAATCTCTAATGGCTCGCAGCTGACGCATTACAATGGAATCTACACGGACAAAAGGGTAGTAGTTGTAGTTGGATGGGCAGCTAAGTGTCACGTGATATCCCTTATCGTGAACCAATTTAATTGCCAATTCAACTGAGATTTTCCGTATTAATTACTAGCTGCAAAGACGGGAATCCCACTAGCGATTTACCAAGAGTAGGGACATATCTCGAATGAAGAGGCTAATTATCTACTACCAACGGATTCAGAATCAAGTCCAATCACCAAGGCATCAAGTCACATTCGGGATCAACACATTATGATTTTTTTAAGTTAATTTATTAAGTAATTAACCTAATTAGAACAGTTCCTCCGCAGCAGTCTGAACCGACTTTTGGAAAAAATCAGAAAGCATCCGTTGGACCCGAAAATTATCCGCCTTGCAAAGGATCGTCAGACGCCAGACCAATGCAGTTCGTTTCGACCCTTTTCTGCCTTGTCCATCGCAAATTGCAAGCTAACTAAAAGTGTGCTATCCGCAGCCGCCCATTGAACTCCGTGCTAATGACGTGGTGTCGTGATGTCGTGTCGTGAGATCATGATGAAGGTGAAGGTGAAGGAGTGAGAAGTAGTATTAGTAAAGGAGTGGTGTTGGTGTAGGTGTGGATGCTACACCGAGGTAATTATACACAAGCTGGGGGACAGCCAGCTTAGTTGATGGCGATGCGGCGACCCTCGGGCTTCTTGGACTTGGGGACAACGACGCTCAGGATGCCGTTGTTGAGCGAGGCGGTCACGTTGTCGGTGTCGACGCGGCCGGGGAACTGGAAGGTGCGCGAGAACTCGCCGACGCTGCGCTCAGACACCCAGAACTTGTGCTGGGGCTGCTGGGGCTTGTGCTCCGCGGCGGCCTTGTTCTTGTCGGTCTCGGCGACGGTGGTTTGGGTTTGCTGGGCGCCTTCCTCCTTCTCGTCCTCGACCGTGGGCTTGGGTACCTTCTCGTGGTGCTCCTTGTCCTGGATGGCGCCGTGGGCCTCGTCGCCCTTCTCTAGGAGACCGGCTGGCGGAGTGCCCTGGGTGTAGGTGCGCTCAACGCGGCCGCGGACGACGATGGTCTGCGGGTCGGTGAACTCGATGTGGACGTTCTCCTTCTCAATGCCGGGCAGCTCTCCGTGGAGTTCGAAGGCGGTCTCGGTCTCCTTCAGGTCGAACTTGGGAGTGAAGGTCGGGAGGTGACGACCGTGTCGGCCACCCTGCTGAGTAGTGGTGCCATTGCCGGCGTTCTGCAGGGCGTACTTGTCGAAGTCGTCGATTAATCGGAAGAGACCCGTGAAGTTGGGCTCAGCGGGAGAGTAGAATCGAGGACCGAACATCGACATTGTGGTGGATGTGTGGAAGTTGTTGCGCGGTAGTAGAGTAGGCTTCAGGTATTTGGTGGTGTTGATGAGTCTGTGTGGTCTTACTCTTGTAAGAGCGCGAGCGGTAGAATGCATAAAATTGCTGATTCGAGTGCTTGTTGTTTTGATTTCTGTCTGATCTGGGGAACAAATGGAAGCAGGTCTCACGATGTCTGATGTTGCCTTATATAATTGAGAGGCTGCCACGGACGCACATTCTACAACGTTCAGGAAATAACTACGGAATTGCAATTGACCAACCATTCGAACAACCAAACGCCATCTGGAAGGGTACAGACACTTCGATGGAGCATCTATGACGCCTATACCTGTTGTCCGGCAACGACAGGTCGTGTCACGATAGTACGTGAAATTGCGCGAACTGCCCAGAACATTCTACAACGTACCACAACGCAACACGCTTAGTCCAGCAACACCAACAACGAAGACTGATCATGCGATTTCTCCTCAAATCCTCTTGTCCAGCGAATGGAAATCAGCGAAACCCATAATTTAGCAAGATCAATTACGATTGTTGAATGCAATAGTCCAGATTAGTCGCGGACTTGGTTTGGAGCTGTTATCGGTGATAGGCGAGATTCGACGGGGAAGAAAGAGATGGAATTCGATTGTCGCCGCAATCCATGCGTAACATGCATGTAGGTACGTGAGAGTAGGTACATTTCCAAGTGGTCCAAGCGTCAGACTAAGTGGCTGTCTTGTGGCAGTGACGTTGTGGCTTGGAGATTGACCCATCACGGATTATCCTTTAGCCATGTTTCCGTATTTTCTATGGAGACTGTGGCGGTGGCGGCGGTGCACACCGAGGTTGGGATTATTCAGCCCTAACTCGCTCTCCGTTCACGAAGTGGTCAGTGCGCAATTGATCATCGAGTAAGCTAAAAGTCTTGGCAGGGACCCATCTTGGCCGGCCGGTCCCCATGTAGCGCACAATGACATCATCACCCAGCTCAAATGAATTGCAGGTAGCTTTTTTATTATTTTTCCCCATCGCCAAATTTACCCAACCTTGACTGAGCTTACGTAGGTGAGGCAGATCGTAGTTCTGCGAGCCCGCCTCCCACCCCCCCGTCGCCCCCGCATGCATGCACGACAGGAAATGGCAATTACTCGGGTGGGCACGTGAATACGGAGGTAGGGGGAGTGAGTGCTTAGCTGTGTAGAATGCTTGTTTACTTGCGATGACGTTGCGCTGCGGTCCATATTTTGCAATACCACGGTTCCCCTACGACGGAAATGACGCCGGTGGCTACTCTCTTAGACATTGGCAGATATTTTGGCATACATATGTCATCCAGATACCGGACAGGGGGTGTCCCGGCTCTCCAAGGGGCGCTGTCTGTCTTCTCTTTCCGGGCAATGATAGTCGCGATGGTCTGGGGAAGCGTTGTCCGCGTACCAAAACGTAGCAATAACACATAGTAACAGTCTCGACCACGGAGCTTGGCAATCCTTCTAATCACGTATGCATGGTTCGATAATGACGATATTTGTATGAATGGCGTTTCCATCGTGTTTCTTCTTCATTATACGTATACTATAGAGTACCGCAACCATTGGGCTGCTGTGGGGCGCCGTCTATAGTACAATATCATGAAGCGCCACTTTTTCGTCGATTCGTGTATATACAACGACTGTGCTGTCTAAGCCAGCATCACTTTTTGTTTGCTACGTACGCTCAGCGTACCCAGCCGAGGCTAGCTCGACAAATTGCCACTTTGCGAATATTTGCGGCTCACGCCCTCGTCATGGGGTCTCGCTATCGTCATCGGTACGGGGGCGCCATGGGCGGCGGTGGATATCCGGGAACCATGGCCATACCTGCTCGTGAACCCATAGGTATTGGCCCGGGACTCTGGATGCGATTGAACAGCCCAATCAGCCTCCTTCCCACAGACGGCTCCAGCTCTGTCCCGTCTCTTGCAATTTTCACCTCCCTGTTAGAATTCCAAGGGTTTCGTAACCCGCGTGTTCGGTAGAATGGTAATCTCGTAGTTGAAAGCCATTCGAGTTTGAAAGGCTTTCCCCATGCCTTGTTAGGTCCTCCTTCTCCGTCCTGTCCACTCTTCGCACTGGCCGAATCTTCAGATTCCTCCCCGTCGGCCATGCCATCAGCATCGTCTCGTTCCACCTCCCAGAATATAGTCCCTCGAGCTGAGTCGTCGATGATTCGTCCTTTCGGGCAAGTGTCCGTAGCTTCGGTTGGGATGGCTTTGGGGAGATCTAAGTTGTTCGTAGCCTGAGCCTTCGGCGCAAACTCAATAGCGGCCGCCGGATCGTCGTTAATAGGAGAAGTCATTCTGGCATAACCAAAATACTCTCCTGATTTGTTCGCGGAAAATACCAAATAAACATTATCGGCTGCCTTTTTATGGGTATTTTGTTAGACTGAATTCAAAATTGGCCAAGTAAAATTCAAAATAACGTACTTTAAACGCATTATTCAATACTTCTTCGTTATGAGACTGGGTTGCCCATACACCATTCCGAACACTTAGTTCTAAATCCTCCACCGTGAGGCTTTTGAGTATGAAGAATTTGTCTTTTTGATTATTTCCCTCAGTGCTAGGCGCGCTCCTAGGACCTGGTTGCGCCTCAGACGGTGACGCTACTTCTTCTGACTGGTTGCCACGGGGGCTTTTCGTAGATTCGGCTGACGTGTGGTGACCGCCTGGAGAAGTTGCTGCTGGTCCCGTTGGAGCTGTCTGCCCACTAGCACCTTCGACCGTACTCTTTCGTAGCCGGCTAACTAGCCGTACTGATTGGAATTTCGAATCGTGAAGCTTTTGTTGGGCCGCAACGCAGCTTTGCTCATCCTTGAAATTTGCAAAGGCGCAATTGCTCTTAGAGATAAGGAAAAGTGATTCCAACCCAGGTGCTTCGTTGCATACGTGGTGGACTAAGTTCATTAAGTCGGTTTGTGGTGGTAGATTCCCTATCCAGATAGCATGGCCTAACGAGTTTTAGTGTGCCAAATATCTTGGACAGTTTAAGATGAAGAGCCTACCACTTTGTCGAGGCTTCCGCGGAGGGCCTCGAACGACGTTCGATCGTGCTTCTGGAGTAGCTAAATTACATAATTAGCACACGCTTTATTAAAAGACTAGACAACCGTACTATTGTTTTGAGAAGAGCCCACAACAACGCCCGCTTGGCCATTCCCATGTGACGGTGATGCCACCCGTGCATCGCTAGACGTGCCATCTGCTAGCAAATACTGCCCCGGGGCCATCTGAGCCTGAATAGTCGAATGTGGGGGCGGGAATTGGTTGGACTGGGGGTAATAGTAACCGGCGGCAAGAGAGGGATGCTGAGGCTGATTCATTATCACTGGGTTCGAGTAATAGTTCATGTTATGTCGCGGAGATAAGCTCGGTTGCTGAGGGCCCTGGTGTTGTTGCGCCGGCGATAGTTGTGCGCTGTAATATGGCGACACCTGCGGATGTTGAGTTACATAGTAGTGTTGACCTCCGAGTTGGGACATGCCCGGCGCTCCTGCAAACTGCGCCATTTGCGGGATAGATGGGATCATGCCGGACGAGGGAACATTACTGAAGCGCTGCGGTGGCTGCCCAGGGTTGTAGCCAGGTCGATACCCGGCTTGCGGGAGGGCGTTAGCCATGGCAGTCATATTGTAAGGGCCCTGGCGCGCTGGCCCTTGGGCGTGAGTCATATCGATCTGGCCGTTGAACGCACTGGAGGTTGGACTATAGAGTTGCTGATACTGAGCTTGAAAGGCGGGATCGTTCGCGGGACTGTGACCTTGCGGCAACGGCGCCTGCCCTTCAATATGGATGTGTCCTTGATGGGCGCCGCCAACAACATCTCCAGTTGCAAACTCGTTGTTTGCCGCCGAAGGCGGTGGGACATCTTCCATTGGGTCTCACCACTGGCCGAGATATAATTGTGCGGCCGGAGAGGAAGAGCTCGGTTGCCAAGTCCTCGCAAAGGTTGCTTGGAACCTGGGGACGACTTGAGCAGGCTTATTCCTCTAATACTTTCTCGGCAGACAAGGTGTAGTGAGGCGTCTAGGAAACCCTAAATTGTTCCAAGACCCTTGAATCCTGATGAGGCTAGGGAAAGAGGCGACAGGTAGTTCTTGCGCGGTGTGGCGCAAATCGACGAAGGCTGAGCAACTTTCGACCAGGGCTCGACCAAGATCCGGGTAGCCCTCGATAATGTAATAGATCGGTAAGAAACAAGACCCTCGCGTACCTTTCTAGTGGCACCACAACGTAGCGATTGAATGCTTGTACTTGTGGGAAGATGGATCTACTTTCTCAAGCGTCCAATCTGAAGGTGAGAACCGATCCGACGCAGGGATGGTATTCAAAGTCATAGGTTGGTAAGCTGCGTTACTATGGGGTATTGAGGAGTAGAAAGAATTGGGCTCCTAGGATTAAAAAAATTCGACTACTGGTGGAAAGCGACTACGGGTATTTCGATTTCCGTGCCTTGTCTAAACGCCCTAGAAGGGGAGACTCGAATAGCTTCGACGGTATGGGGTTACCGAGAGGACTAAAGGTCCGTGTTACAAAGGTGATCCCGAGTAGTTATTCTCTCAGCCCCGGCCGAGGAAGGTTATGTCACATAGGTAGGTAGTTAAATGGGAATATCGACAAGAATATTAGACGATGTGGCTAATTAGGATGCCCATGTGGCCCGACGTGACTTCTGACAATCCCGGTCATTAGGGCATCAAGCAGAAGCGGTCATTATGTAACGACAATCTTTGCCTTTTCCTTCGGCATGTATGCAGTATGGTATGAGGGAAAACATCATGAGACAACTTCAAGAAACATTACAAGGAAGTTGACGACTCGCGGCAATGCAGGTGGCTAAAAGCTAGTCTTGTCAAGCTTGCCTAGGCATAACCACGAAGTCTAAGTACGTAGTACGGTAGTACTTGGTAGGGCCTCGCCAGGGGAGGACCAGACGACGAACCAGATAATCGAAGCAATGCAGGACTATCCCGGCTTCAAGACCCCCGGGGGTCGATGGGTTCACAGCGGGTAGCCCAGATAAACAACGGAAGCCGAACGAAGCGTTAGGAGTGGAAGGAGGAACAAGGGCAGCCAATGGGCTTAGACGGCGGTCAATAGCAGGAAACGAAAATTGGGGACAGAGAGATGGGAATTTGCAGTTGAGCGGTGGTGTTTCGTTGGCGCCGTTTTTTCGCCACCAGACCCTTGGGTCTTCTTTTTTTGGGGGTCCATGGGGTCCCATGAGTGTGTCTCTTGAACCCAGTTGCCTACTGACCACCTTTGGCAGGACATGTCCCAATTCCCGGCTCCCTACTCAGCCACAAAAGTTCTAGCCGGGCCTTCAGCAAGGAGACTTTTTTTTTTTGTTCAATGTGAGCCTCCATGGTCCTGTCAGATTCGTGATGTCGATCTCGTCACAAATCTCTCGGTACCAGTTACGCTCAAGGTCTGAACGCAATCTGCCCCTAGCTGTACTAGATAAGCACGTCTAAACCGTAATGCAGCTGTCATTGGGTCCGGCCAAACCCTGTGCAAAACCGAAGCAATCCAGGAACGACGAAGAGGTAATTCGAGCACGTCGCTCAGAAAGCGGAGCGGAACGGCACCTAATGATTATCGGACGCTACTCGAGTCGACTAAATTTACTTTGTACCTGTGTTGGGTCCTTCTGGGAAGGGCACACATCTTCCAATGCAGATTGGAACTTGGGACTT
Organism: Hypoxylon sp. FL1857; assembly: GCA_022578955.1. Lineage (NCBI taxonomy): Eukaryota > Fungi > Ascomycota > Sordariomycetes > Xylariales > Hypoxylaceae > Hypoxylon > Hypoxylon sp. FL1857. The sequence continues at coordinate 670,086 of MU400371.1, read as the reverse complement.
GGGACTTGGGAAAATCAATTACTTCCCCACGAAGGGCGTACCTAGAGCCCTGGAGGGGGCCTTGTAGGTAGCAAGTCCCGCTGTGCTGTACCGTACTACAGCAGAGCAATTCTACATAAATTTGATGAACGGGACCCCCTGACAGAGCGCCCGAAAGTACCTAAATAATTGCACGTTATGTTTTTTATTAAGCAGCGGACAAGCTTTTAGGACGAAAGTGGCTCCTTTCGTGGGACTGCAGCAAAAGGAGCTACACCTTAATTACAGCAGTTAGCTGCTAAATTATTGCCACTGTCGTTTGGTGCTGACGCTGGTTCTGATGCGGTGATGTTGTCGTGGCCCGTGATGCGGTTTGCATGTATTGGCCCTGGTTTGAGGTGGAGGACGAAGATCTATGAATCTGATCGGCAAGCCTGGTTGCTAGAATGATGAAATGGGAGCCCAGACCTCGGACGGAGCCGCAATCGACTTTTGTCGGATTGTCGCAATTGGGGATCGGGGAAATTGGTGTTTTCCCATCCACGCCCCCTCTCCCTGGTCGGTGTGGAGATGGTTGATCCCTGGACTTAGCGGGCGATGATGTCGATGATGAAATGCTCTAGCTTGGCCCTCATGAACTCTGCAACACTGGCGTCGCATTAGACGGGCGACGTTGTTAATGAGGTCAACAGCCTCTAGGGAGCTTCCATTGGTGTCCACCGGTTCGTTGTTTTTATTCGGTGCTTATCCATTTCCAACATCGGCACTAGATGCGCAAGTACGTACCGGCCTTGCAAGGGATGTACATAACATCCCCTAACGTACAACATGGAAGGTACATGGCCTACATGGTCTAGCCCAGAGTTGCATTAGACATTTCCAATGCGGAGAAGTGTCAGGCCACCAGGCCGAACGATGATCGACACTCCCCTACCTACTGAAATAAGTAGCCGATTTCCAGTAGGGTATGAGATGACGACTAGGCATGTCAAACCTGCCTAGACCTATGTGCCTGCCTGTGGCTTCTGTGTAACACGATGCGAATGCACTTGGGAGGCTGCCACTTCTGTGACTTCATTGCATCTAGGGTAGGAGGTATACATTTAATTTAATTTTTGCACGTATTTAATTTGGGCTACCTTATGTAGATGTATGTTTCAACCCTATGCCTTATTAGTTTAGGTATATCCCATTTCGTACAAACCCCAGGTGCCGTTGATGAAATTCTGGAGGTAATGTTCTTGCTAAGCAACATACTAAGCCTTTGGTTTCGGCCCTGTTAAGTCCTTTGGACAAACTCCGGCGGTTCATTTGCCACTCCTCCCGCTAATCTATCCCCATGGATATGCCTCGCTTGCACCTAGAAAAGAAAGGTTATAGTATTTCATTTACACACGTATCCACCGGCTGGCTTATCTTTAGTAACGAGCATGCTTGGTCCCCTATGCATCCTGCAGCGTGCGCATTATTACAAGCATTAGCTGGTACCCAGTTAGGTAGTTGTCAGGGTACATGCCACGTAAAACATTGAATTGGGTTGGGTATGCCCTTTGAAAATCACTACGGCGCCACTGCCGTACGATCCATTACTCGCTGTCGAGTGCATGTATTGTTCCCACCTAGTATTGAGTTACTTACCAGCTTACCTACCCTCCCTACATGTTACTTTCGAGCCGTCTTCGGGGGCCGTCCTCAGGTCTCAACTAGTCGCACAAAAAGCAAAACCGAACCCAATTCCTACCGTAATGATTACAGTGCTTGCACACCGCGAGGCGTCTGACTGCCCTGGCCTATAATGGGCGTAGTTCTTTGGCGGAGGCTTTGCTCCGGGCGGAGAACGTATCGTAATCCGTATTTTCCGTCTGGTCCAGACCGTTAAATGGGTAATCTTAATCTGAAAAATGGCCTGATACCTAGGTAAGTTCATGCTATGGAAACCCCAAGACGTACAAACCTCTTAATTAGTGTTTAAAACCGTAATCTGATATACATTAGCTGTTACCTGGTTATACGCGGACCCAGCAGAGATTGGGTATGTACATACGCTACATTAGGTGTGTATTTTACCTAGAATAGTAAGGCAGGTGCAGTCCTGCCAGTTAGGTGCGCCGGAAGCAAGCTCACATGTGATCCGTCCCTTCAGTTTGATAGGATCTGCGGCGGTGGTTACCAGAAAGAATATGCCGACAAGACCCTGCCCAACCTTCTCGTTACACAACTCAGCCTCACTTTTCCACTTTCGTATATCTGCCCTCTAATCCCTCTGTCTTTATGATTATCATGGACGACTCTGGACCCTTCTCAAGTGATCGCCCCTTGCCACTCAGCTATGCGGCCCAGGCTTTGCTAACACCGACTTTCTATCAGGGAGTATGCCGCTTTCAGCCTGCCAACTCCGCGTACATTCGCACATTATTATGCTTGACGATGCAGCAAAATACGAGCTCGATATGCCTGCTTTGGGAAGTGATCGACAACACAACGAGTCTCCTGATACTCAGTCACCTACCAACCTACTTTAGTCTTTGAAAATCATTTCAAGCCATCTGCCCAAATGGACTGGATTCGTAAGTCTGCTTTGATGGGCATGGTTACACGCCGGAGGCCTCAATATGGGCCGCACCATATCTAGTCGTACCTAGCGAAGCAGAGCATCCATCTTACCGCTAGCGACCAAAGCCGGCCTCGCCTGCTTCACTGGACGGCGATAGCAATAGCCGCTTATCCCTTACTTCTGGAGCTCCTTGTGCCATTGTGGCAAGCTGTAGAGCGGATAGCGGGATCCTACTTGGGCTTCCTTCAGCCTAGTACATCTCACATGCAATAGCTCTCCATACATATTGGAAAAGGTGCTTATTTCTCCAATGATTACCTAAGATAAGCATTCACATCTTGAGGGGCATCTAGGTATTCGATCCCAACAGAATGAAGATGCGAATCATGGAACTTCCATACCATATTTTCTCAAGCGTCGCGGGCTATGATTCGTCAAGATTCATTCTTACGTTTCTTTGGATTCGATTGAATCGCGAGTTTTAATTCCATCCGGAGTTTTGAAAGTTTCTCCCCTTTCTTAAAACCTTCAGCTGTAGTTTTTGATATTCCTCCTTGCTTCCCCACCCCACTAGTTCTAAACTCCAACGTCTCGAGGCGATCCACCAGTTGTAGCTTACTCTGGAAGGCAGCTGCAGCCGCGAAATTGGCAAACAACCACGTGGGAACTAGTTATGATTGGCGTGTAAGTCGTGGGGGAGGCTTAGGCGACAGTAAGATGTGGTGCACCAGCTAGACAAGCGCCACATCTCTTGACGTGGATCTGACAATTCATGAAGCTGTGCTCAACGGCGTTCCCGCCCACCTAGAGGATCTCAGACGCTTGCAATACAGCCGCATCCTGGCACTAGTTTATTCGCCTCTCAGAAACTGCTAAACTAGCAGACTTGGACCTCACCTTAATTAAGCCTACAGCCCGGCGAGGCAAGGCTGCACGACCGGCCGCATAAAGCTGGCTGATAGTGGCAACTCAACAATTACTCTGGACGAGACCCTTACCTAGGACCGCTGATGCCAAGGTGATCACCCACAGGCTAACATAACTCATCGACGAGATACATACTACGTCGAGGCTAGCCAATGATTTCTCTCAGATGAACCGTTTGTACTGGGATCCCCTCGAACAGCCCAATCATTCTCACTAGTATTAGTTCGGTCTCGATCCCGAAAGTTGTATGAACAGAATTGAGCTATACCTGGCTTATAGTGGATTAAAATAAGTTTGATATTCATGCGACCCGCGGCTAATCCTTCAGGTAGGGCCGAAAGGGCGACTCGCACCTAACAGCTAAGAATCTCGGGGTGATTGATCCGTACCTAGGCACAGCAGAATTTCCGTATGTTCGCCACTTAGCCCGCTGGGCCCATTTTGTCGGGTCGAAGATACCCCCCTTACATGAATGCACGGCAGTTCATCGTCGACTTATTGGACCGGGGCGGTCCGCAGCGACATAAGAAAATCTGAGACTGATACCAGCAGGATGTGGGAACGTTTATACGGAAGGTCCCCGGCGCCGGTTGGCCCACGTGGGATTATCGTGTGTTGTTCGTCTCAACGCGGATAATGGCATGATTATTCGGTTCCTCGGGGCCCATTGAGGTCAGCTGACAAAGCGGGATCACGGTCCGTTAAATCTGACGGGATTCGCCGGCGACCTCATCCGTGTATGCCGAAATGTGGCACCGAACGGTGACGATGCTTCTGGACCTCATAATCACGCGGCGGATGCTTCACCGGTCAGCTCATGGGCAGATTCGGCCTCGTATTTTCATGGAGTACTGAGAGTGCCAACAAAGTTTGACTCTGTGAGACATGTCTCTGCAAGTTGAATCATACCTGCCCGACGCCGATTGTGCTCCGAGACAATTCGGCCAGTTGGGCACCTTTTACGGAGTCATGAATTGTCGAGCGTAGACCAAAATTCCTTAGTACTGGAAGTTCCTGTGCATACTGGACCTCACCGACTGATGAAATATTATCCCGTCCATATCAATGTACTGGATTAGTAGAGCGACTTGGATCTAGTCAACTAAATGAGTCGTAAGTAAGACACCCGGAACGTACTTCTTGGAGAACCGATCCCCCTGCACCGGGGCAATAGACGCCTCCTGGACGGCATCTATGGACGTAGCTAGACTCAACCCCGAGGAATCATGAGCCTGCTGAGGCGGATTAGTAGCGTGTACTTAGTCCCCGGGCAGGCGAGCATTGCTCGGTCACTTGCTCTATGAGCGTTCTTATAAAGGTCCCGTGCGGGCTAAATTGTATAATAGATATGGATAATAAGCTTTTGAACATCCTCTATGATATGCGATTCATACCTACCTATTCAATGAATTGAGTTGTGCGCTAAGGATAAATTACTGTCACAATTAAAGGACGAGGACCAGAGAACACTACACTCTAAGATACGGATGGATATGTCGGCTACCTATGTAGTTTATGGAGACTCGGTGACGAAGTTGACATAGGGGACCGATGGGACACACGAGGTCTGGACCAGATTCGTGGCCTACGGGTCTTATGGGTTAGTAAATAAAGGTTGTCATGAAGACAGAAACCGGCACATAAATCTCATCGCTTTGAACGAGCAGACTAAACGTTAGACACCCGACGGGCCTTCAATCATAGCACGTCAGCGTCTTCACACGAGAAAACATCCCAAACCGGTGTTGATCAATCATGATGTATTTAGACCCCAGGAACTCCATTGCCTATGGTATAGTACACATCCGCCCGGAATCAGAGCTCTGGTAGTCGTTTAATCCTTCTTCAGAGGAAGAATCTTCTCCTCGATGCCATCCTTGGTGATGACCATCATCTGCAGAGCATCACCGACCTCGATGTGTCGCTCGACGGCCGAGTCGAATGCATCCTTGACCAGAATCTCCACCTCGTTCCTCGGCAGCGGCACTCGCTCCCGCTCCTGCAGCTCGTGCCCGACGCCGCTCCCGGGGATGTACTGGTTCTTGAAGTTGACCTGGTTATCGAGGAACGGCATGATCAGACTGCCGGCGGCGCCGCCCGCGCGGCACTGCTCCCGCTCGTAGCTGCCGACCGGGTCGTAGCTGTACACGGCGCCCTTGCCGTCCTCGTCGAGGCCGCCCAGGATGGCGTAGACGTAGTACGGGAAGAAGCGCTTCTGGTACATGATGGTCGACAGGCGCTTGGCGCAGGCGTTGACGGACATGGGCTTGCCGTGGCGGTATCGGTACATCTTGCAGATGGCGTCGAGGCGCTCCTTCAGGGCCTCGCCGTCGGCCGCGAACCCCACCACCGACAGCAGGATGTTGGCGTCGTCCTGTGATGAGTTGGAGCCGCCGATCTTGAACACCTTGGGCGCGAACCGCGTGTTGATGCTGTAGCCGGACGTCAGACGGGTGTCGCCGGCCATGATGGTGAAGTCGGCGCCGGCGATGGCGAGGGTGGAACCGCCGTTGTCGGTGTATCTGTGGCGTCAACGTTAGATTTAAGTCCGGTAGGTGGATATTTAGAATAATTAGAGTATGTGGGCATCGTACGGGTTGAAACGGTGTTCTCGTAGACCATCAACGGCGTCTTTGGGGACTTCGGCGAACGAGTAGTTGGGTCCATTTAGGACGGGGTTTTGGCTGAACATGGCCATTTTGATGGGTGTCGTAGTCGTAATATTCGTGAAATGTGGTGTCTGTCTCGGCGGCCGCAATTATCGAGTTGGATGGAGGTAATGGGCGTCGATGGGTTGGGGTGACGGAAGGCTACCAAGGGAGCTGAAGTCGGAAGCTTGAATGAGGTTTCCATCCACGCGCGTCGAGCTTGCAGCCTTGTTGGACACTGACAGGGGTAGCTCCGCATGACTAAGCCCGGTGCTACTGCAGAGGCCCACTTAATTTTTGGTTTAGGGGAACGGCTGAACGGCTGGCTGCATCGTCATCAATTTAATTATACCGCTTTGCGACAACCTCCCTATTTCTTCCTTTACCACAGGTATGACATAGACAAGTTGTCTATGCTATACTCTTGATTGCAAGAGGTGGAATGTTTGGTAATACACATTCCTCCGAACGATAACTTGCCTGAAAATGGCACGTAATATCCGGCAGCAGGCGCTGCAAAAGATCGCTGTACTTTCGGCGACGAGCTCGACAACGGCCTTCGATAGATCCGACCTCGACCGATTATGTAGAGCTACGAACATCCGTGGGAAGGGGAAAGAAGCAACCAATGGCTCGGCTAGGGGCCACTCCTCGTCTTTGGCTCGTATTCCCATGGTAAAGTCTACTTAGAACACAAAGAGAGCCGGTTGCCAGAGTACCTAGCTAACTAGAGTTTAAGACTATACGTGAATTTGAAGTTCTCATTTCCCTTTGCAAAGCCGCGCCGATGGTCCAGAGTAGCCAAAGTGCCCAAAAGCTTGTTAGCCAGCTGATACCCTATATCCTCGAAGCGCATGCCCAAACCTTCCTGCCCTCGCCCGCGTTCAGCAAGATCGAGCCATCGCCTATCGAAGCATTAACTTTCAATGTCACTGCCGCCTTGCTCTCGCTAGGGAATAACTACGATGACTTGCATGAGACTGTATCTGATAATATCTGGGCTCTCTTGGCTGCTATGCGTACGGCTATACAAGGCATAATTCCGACCAAGTTGGACGAGGATGCGCTGCCGAACCTAGAGGAAGCTATTCGCGTTGCAACCATAGCCATCTCTCTCTTGGGATTCTTAGATGCTGCCTCTGCTCAAGCTAATTTCTGGAGGATTGGCGGGAGGCTAGCGCTCATTCAAAGAATTCGAAACCTGCTCTCTGAACCGTTCTTAACCGCCATCGATGGCGCATTTTCCACTATTCGAAATGCCCACGCCTCGGACCGTAATGCGAAGGATTGGAAGAGGTGCCTTAGGCACTATGCTCATCAGGGGCGTCCTCTAGGACCCATACTGCTGCAGAGAAGCTTCATGTGTCTCTTGGTTTCTGCGACCTCTCTGTTGGTCACGGATGTCAGAACTCTTAGAGCTTCTCACATCCTGGATTTGCTAATGTCGAAAGATAGTCTGCTGAAGCTGGGCTCTCCAAGCAGACCGGATGTCGACTTCCAGTCAATCGAACTATACGCGACTATTGCTCAAGAGGAACTGGAACGTCTTGAAGCCAATGCCGATTATATTCAGCTAGGCTCACCTTCTCAGCAGAGATTAGCCTGCGCTGTCAAAGCCGCTGCAATTATCAGTTTTCTGAACTGCTCGGTGCTTAATGAAGATGCCGCGGACGCCGATCTTCTCATGACCTGGCTACAGGAGTGTTTGGATAATCCAATGCAAATGGCAGACGAGACGTTGGCGTCAACCGTGCTTCGCTCAATGGCCATCCTTTCCAAGATCTCTCCAAACCTTGCGCCGACTGTGATCCGACTGCTACCCCGCTTCATTGTTCAAACTACACCATCTAGTAGTATTGTTGCTACCGCGTCGAAATGCTTAGCATTTACTTTGCATCTGCTCTCTCAGGATGCAGTCATTACTACGCTATATACTCTCGGAAATGTGCTGAGTCCCGATGCTGAGCAGAATGTGCCGAATGGTTCTAGTAGCGAGTTGGGTGCAGACAGCAGCGGATTGTCGAATGTTTACCAAGGAAGACAATCTACAGGCAGTGATATAACACTCCAGATCCAGGGAGAAGAGGACACTACACTAGTGTATGCGAACATCGTCCAAGCAATTTGCAGCATTGCAGATATGTGTAATGACGAGAAGATCACAGCGCTTGCGCAAGCGATGTTGCTGCAAAAACTGACCAAAGTCAATCAAGCAGTTGACTGCCATATTATCACTGGGGCAAGTGTCCTGTCTCTGAATGGAGGACAGTTAGAATTTAGGTCGCTTCTCAGGCTGTACTCGAGGCTTTGTCACAACGCATCCGCTAATGACAATGCTATGATCCTCGACGCTGTAAGACTTCCCCTCAGATTTGTTCTCAATGATTTTTCTCTGATTTTCTGCATAGGTTAGGAAGGCTCGAAATCACATATCAGCAAATGTGAAGCGTGATTCTCCACTATTCGACATCTACTGGGACCACATACTGGAAGAGTTGATCTCCAAGGGAGACGTTCATCAGTCTCAGCATACGAAAGAGTCCGATGTTGAATTTGCGGCTCGCGAGATTGCCCAGCTCCTCCAGCCTCTTTCTATATTGATGTCAACGCATGATTTCATTTCTGAATTGCCGGGTGAGGATGACGATAAGCATTCTCTGGTTCGAGATGCTTGGTTCAATATCGTTGTACATGGCTTCACGCCTCTAACTGAGAGGGGCCATAAATACATCAATGAGCTACGCATCATGGCTATTCACTCGCCCCCCCTAGTGGCCGAGCAGAGGGGGGAACAAATTGAGAGTGATATCGAGCTTAACACTGTTCTCCGCCGAGCCAATACTTCAGATCGGGAGGCAAGGCAGAAGAAGCAACTTACAGAGCTTGTTCCATCCAAAGCGTCTGATATCAGGGGCCTTAGTTATAGGAAAGTCATGTTCTTACAAGCCGCGTACCTGGTCGAAAGTTTACGGGCTGACTCTGGTGACTGTACCAAGACTCTGTTCTACTATCTGGAACCTAGCATGCGCAAGGAAGACGTACGGGGCGTTATGGAAGGCATCACGGCTGCCGTGATGGAGAAGTATTTGACTAAGACCATCGAAGCAAAGCTGCCGACCTTCTCTGCTCACTATGCGGCCTCGCAACTTGCAGCGATTTTCTGTGGATGTTGCCACCGGATCCAACGCGTTCAACAAGCTGCGTTTTATTGTGCTGACAAGTTTGTCAGAGAGATTCCCTCATCGCTCTGCCAGAAATCGTCATTGTTCGCTCTTCTTGAGCTGTTATCTCTGATGTGGACGAGTTGCCTCGAGGCTGAGACAGAGATGTATGATCCGCGCTCTGTCTTTACATCCCGCCTGGGACAAGTCACAGTTGAGCTTTCAGATGACTATGCCTTCAGAAAGACTACGCTCAACAATTTATACTCGAGAGCTAAGGCCTGGGTGTCGCTAGCAATCAACCTAGCGTCTTCTGATGTTAAGGGCTTGCTCCAGACATACCTATCTGAATTTGAAGACGAAGGAGCGTATGGGCACATGTCACTTGGCCGATCATTGGCCGTGGAAATGGGATCGTCCATACCCGCTACAGATCAAAGGTTGACTTGCCTGGATCCTGTAGGTGAGACTGCCATCAACACTGCATCACATTTCATTGCCCAGTACACGACTCGTCAAGAATACAGGTACGGTGAGGCATTGCCCACTCATGGCAAAGATTTGATAAATGTCATGCCGATGATGCGACGAGACTCGTTCATTAGAGCTGCGCCATCAGACCGTGCCGACGCTGTCACGGCATTAGCTCACGTGGAATCCCGTCTTACCGGCAAGAAGACCACTCCTCTTCATGATGTTAGGGACATCCTTCGGCGAGCTGCTGCTTTGCTTTGCCGTAGCGGGAGAGATGAGAGCGCTATCACCCACTATCTCGTTAGCATTCCCTTCAGAATATTCACCAAGGAGTCAATTAATTTCGGCGTATCTATTTGGTTGGGTGTCATTAACGAAAACCCGAGAATGGAGTCTCGAATACTTACCGAGATTGCCCAGCAATGGGAGCTTGCCATTCACAAGAAACTTGGGCTGTTTAGCCCTACCTTGATGTAAGACGATTTCTCTCAACGCTGTATGCTCATGCTAATCTCAACAGGCATCCCGATCCTTTCTTTCTTAAAGAAGAATTTGCTCCTAGTGATAACGAGGGTCTTGCGCGACGTCGGCAACAGGTGCACAATCTGCTAGCTCCACATACTCGTCTGATACAGTTTTTCAGCAGCCACTTCAACGCTACTCGGTTGGGTAGCCCGGATACCCATAGAATTTTCCTCCGTATGCTTGACTTGACGCTTGATGCCCTCAAGAACTCGGCTTCCCATCCTATGGCTAGGGAACTTCGCTTAAGGATTGTTCTCTTCAGTCTAAGAGTGTTGAGGGTGAGCACTGCGGTCCGCGCGTCGACTCAATGGCGCCTTAAGGACAAGATCCTGTCTGCGGGACTAAGTTGGTTCAAATTCGCACCGAAGTGGTCTTTCGGTAGCAACTTACTCCAGTTGAAGACTGAGGTCCGGTTGATTAGCGATGTCATGACTGCGCTCAAGGCTGTCTCTTACATTGCGGCCCAGGCTGCTGGTAACTTCAAAGTGTTGGCACAGAAAGAGACACTACTTCAAACTTTGCTCGAGAGTGAGCAGACTAGATTGAACGTTTGGGTTCATCCACTCAATGATGGCCATCAGCGGCATCTAATGCCGCATCACAACAAGACCACCCTTGAGGTAAGTTTATATACACCTAGTTCGACGACATATGATGTACTGACTCAAGATGCAGACTACGCTGAAACCACTCGTTCGAGTGGCCTGGGCCGAGGACCCTTCTTTAGCAATCGAGCTTGTGAGCAGGTTCTCGATCCCGGCTGTGCACAACGAAGTCCGTTGGTTGCTGTTGAATTTCCCGGCTAGGGCTATCGTCGAGCCTGAAGCCCTCCCAATATTATTAGGAGGTGAACTGCCGCCTGACGTTCGGTTCCAGCTCAAGGTACACATTGTCGCCTCTACCCTTCCGCTTTGTTTGCTAAGTCGCTGACCACCGCAGTACTTGCTCTTCTGGGCTCCTGTCAACCCCGTCACTGCTGTTACGTATTTCTTACCGGCTTATCGAAATCATCCATTCCTGATCCAGTACGCCATGAGAGCATTAGAGTATCACTCAGTGGATGTGACGTTCTTTTACGTACCACAGATAGTGCAAAGTCTCCGATTTGATGCTCTTGGATACGTAGAGCGGTACATCATTGAAACTGCTCAATTCTCTCAACTGTTCGCTCATCAGATCATCTGGAACATGAAGGCAAATTCGTACAAGGATGACGATGCTACTATTGTAAGACCCATCACTTAAAAAAACCTAGTAGCATTGCACTGACATGTTACTAGCCCGATGCTATCAAGCCTGCCCTTGACAAGGTAATGGAAAAGATGATTGGCAGTTTCTCTGATGAAGACAGAAATTTCTATGAAAGGGAATTCACCTTCTTCGACGAAGTTACCAGCATTTCCGGCAAGCTTAAGCCGCTAATAAAGCGCGACAAGCCGGAGAAGAAGCAGAAGATCGAAGAGGAACTTCGAAAGATCAAAGTCGATGTTGGCGTTTACCTACCTAGTAATCCTGATGGTGTCGTCATTGGCATTGATCGCAAATCCGGCAAGCCACTTCAGTCGCATGCGAAAGCACCATTTATGGCTACCTTCCGTATCAAGAAGGCGAAAGGCGGCGTCGAGGAGATAGAAGAGGCAGCACAGGAGATGGGTAAGACGGGCGAGCCACCGGCCGAAAATACGATTGAGGTCTGGCAGAGCGCTATCTTCAAGGTCGGTGATGATTGCCGACAAGATGTGTTAGCCCTGCAAATGATTGCCGCATTCCGCGGTATCTTCCACAACGTTGGACTGGACGTCTTTGTGTTCCCGTACCGTGTGACGGCTACTGCTCCGGGCTGCGGTGTCATCGATGTTTTACCTAACTCTATCTCTCGAGATATGCTTGGTCGCGAAGCCGTGAACGGGCTGTACGACTACTTCATCAGCAAATACGGCAACGAGGACTCGCTCCGCTTCCAGCACGCGCGCAACAACTTCGTGAAGAGCATGGCGGCGTACAGCATAATATCGTTCCTGCTGCAGTTCAAGGACCGGCACAACGGCAACATCATGATCGACGACGCGGGCCACATCCTGCACATCGACTTCGGGTTCTGCTTCGACATCGCGCCGGGCGGCGTCAAGTTCGAGCGCGCGCCCTTCAAGCTCACGGGCGAGATGCTGGCCGTCATGGGCGGCAGCACCGACCACCAGGCCTTTAAGTGGTTCGAGGAGCTGTGCGTCAAGTCGTTCCTCGCGTGCCGCCCCCACGCCGAGAAGCTCAGCCAGATCGTCCTGCTCATGATGGAGAGCGGCCTGCCGTGCTTCAAGCCCGAGAGCGTGCGCTTCTTCAAGGAGCGCTTCGTGCTCGAGCGCAACGAGCGCGAGGCCGCTGACTTCGTGCGCGATTTGGTTAGGAAGAGCGCTGGAAGCTATAGCACTATGGTGTACGACCAGTTCCAGCTCATGACTAACGGTATTCCGTACTAGGCTGGTGGAGTAGAGATAGATGATGTGTGAGGGGCGGGGGGAAGGACGGTTTCTAGAGGCGATGAACTCACTGTTTCTGTTCGAATAGATGCTATTGGTTGTTGAGATGTTATTTACGCCGTAATAATACCAGAGTGAGCCTACGATGCTGTTCTAGAGTGGTTGGATGTGTGTATTGTGCGACTGGAAGGCTGACGAACTCGGTCCCTACGAATGCCTTGATGCTCTAAATTGCAGTTTCTCCGTCTTTACGATCTCGTTCCGTCCCTAATCCTCTGACACGCTTACCTAGGTAGGCAGTGAGAACGGCTCTTCAAACACATAGCTGATATCTATTGCCGTGAAGCATTGGCATACAATGGCGACACTGTTTCGTAATACGCAACTCAGTTTGCGTAAGTCGCCGTCACAGCCGCCTTGTACAAACGGCACTTCGATTCGCTGTAATATCATTCTGGACCAATTTAGCTTCTACATGAGCCGCTGAATTATGTTGATAACTTACCTAACGATATACTAAGCACATATAAAATTTACCGACAGGTCTGTCTAGACGTTCCTGATCAGAGGTAGATAACGAAAATATGCGCGCGAAGAGACCTAGAGCTCTGGGCACTAGGGACGGAGGAGTCTACCACCTTGCGATGCGCAGATTACCACCATGTTTTACTCCTCCAAGGTGGTTTGAAACAGCCTTATCTATTATTAATCGGCCTAGCTTTTTTGTTGAGTTGCAATACCAGAATGGGGGTTTCTAGAGCTACGGCTAAGCTTCTCTGAGGTTACATGCTAACCGACGCCTGAAATGGTTCAATTCACCACATTGTGGGACCTTTCGACTGCAGCGTCTCTTTGCTCGACGCTGCATGCATGGTACATATATGCGCCTATCTTCACTTGGTCTGGAAGCTTGAAGTCGCAGTTCTGATTCCGACTTTCGCGGCCTTATCTCTGCTACAACATCACATAGTGTCCGTAGCAGGGATTGGGAGGGTCCGTGATCGACCGTGACGATAATACAAACGTTACGGCCAAACGGATCAGCAATCAGCCGCGAGCACACTTGTGCGATCGTGTCCGTCAATGGCGTGCCGAAAATGGGCATTTGGGCTCGGACGGAGTCAATGGGAAACTCATGATTGTCCGGATACGTGTGACGGCGACAATGCCAGGCACATACCTATCTAGAAGATCATTGCCGGGACCAGCAGGAGCCGGGCTCGGAAGAGGACCAGTTATTGAGTGAAATACTGAAGGGATGACTGGGATTGGCTGCATGGCCGAAGATTAAAAACAACAGCGGGTCAAAAATTACGTAGGGCGGGCCGCCCCCCTTTGACTTTCACAAGCTAGTAGTAACAGGGTATGTAGCGAGCACATGGCTGCAGCAACCTTTCTATTGCAGACAGCAGGTACCTTGATAGTTGGGATGGTGCCGTCTTAGCGACCTGCAGTACGAGTCGACACGGTGGGTACACGTCAAGTACAAGCGATGTATCCTGATGAATCGCGCTGCATGTATATGTACCCCATTCGGACCGGTTTCTTGGCAGCGAGCATCTTAGAGGCGGATTTCGACATGTTTCGAGACGTGCCTGGCAGCTTGGGTTCGTATTTCCAGACTTGCAGGACGAGATTGGCATGGTTACCGACAATGATGGATCGACTCTGCTATCTTTACGAAAAGTGGCGATAAAATGCTGTCATGGCAATTAAGAGCGGTTATATGTTGATTTATGAGATTAGTTCTCGACTGAAGCTCATTAATACATACATTAAGAAGCGTTGCTGTGCCAAGATGCATGTACTGTATATCATGCATGTAAGCTTAAGTGATGCGATCAATGGGTTATAAGCATTGCGCTAATCAACGGATTGGGTATAGCATGTTTTCTCAGACTTGGTTCAGCCCATCATTACGTGCCTGGCCTCCAGATGCTTTATGCACACTTATGAAGAGAAAACGGTTCTCCTAAAACGGCGGGTCTAGGTACAACACGCTGAACACGTTATATGGAAAGATATAATTAACCTATTACAACTTTCAACCATGCCGAATCTTTTATATCTAGCGACATGCGTTCAGTAAGACGACATATACTCAAATGTATATTATGTAAGGTAGCGTTGTATTGTCAAGAAATAGAACATGATACTCGTGAAAATCATTCTTCTAATGCTACTGCTCTCTATGAACGGCTGGAGTACATTGTCTCTTGATACTAGCCCATGGACGTTGTCTCTATTACAACTTGCTTCTTGCTAGTTTTTGGCGTCCATCATTAAGTCCTACCTACTACGTGGATGCCAAGTCATCACCTGATGAAGTCTCACGCATCCAGGGGTGATCGAGAACCTCTTTTACCGATATCCGTTGCGATGGCTCAAAGACCAGCATGGCCTTCAGGAGATGTAACAGTTCTTCCTTCTCTCCCGGCGAAAGATGCGAAGCTTTCTCATCGATGAGGGACGGAAAGGGCCACCTCAGAGGAAATTCCTCATTGAACCAAATCTCTGGGGCTCCTTGCCCGCGGAGGTCCTCGGAGGCGTAGTCATCAGAGTACCGGGTTTTCCACTCCGCAGGGAGGAGACCGAGAGTGAAGCGCAGGCTGCCGAGAAGGATCTCGAAGCTCTGGAACACCATAATCACCAAGGGCCGCCAGGTCTGAACTTCGAAGATGATGCATGCCAGGGCCCACACATCGGACTTCTTGGATGGAAGATATCCGAAGCAGAGCTCCGGAGGGAAGTAGAACAGGGGGGTGCCCAATTCGGTGGGAGGCTCGTTAGCACTAAAACTTTGGCCAAAGTCAATAATACGAATATTACCGAGTAAATGATCCTCTATTTTAGTAAATTCGAGGGCTCGGACGACTTCTTTCGGGCCATGTTCCGAGTATGAGCCGTTGTGTAACCGAAGCTCGGCTGTCCTGATAGCGCCAAAATAGTCATATATTTGCGCCTCGGACCAAGTCTGGATATCGTGAAGCTCGAATAAAATATTGGAGAGGGTCAGATCTGGAGGAGATTCGGTTAGTGTGAAGGAACGTTCAATAGAACTGTGTCCCCTGGGAGGATGGGGGCGGTATACTCCTACCTCCGTGGCATATTCCCTGCTCATGGAGAAATGCTACCCCAGATGCAGCTTGTCTACAGACCCGGTGTCGCGTTGACTTCGCGAGACGTCCCCACATCAGTCTCACACTTGGTCCCAGAAGTGGAAAGACGAGGCAGAGATGTACGCCATTCGGTCCTGTGACGTGAAATGAGTCTAGCAGGATGTTGATATTCGGGTGTTCCATACTGTGGCCACTGAGTTTATGCATCGTCTGAAGCTCTTGATCATCGGCAGCACCAGAACACATAACTTTGAGGGCATAATACCGCTGGTCGATGAAGGACCGGACCCACCATACTGTCGAGAAGCCGCCGTATCCAAGCTTATGAACAACTTTGTACCGCCTGTCTCCATCACCGAGCCAGTCGCCGATATTCACGGGGTGGTACCCGCCTACGACATATTTCTGGACGTTTTCAATGTCATCGACCAGAGGCGGCGTGCGATATGGCGTCCTGGACAGAGGCATGGATGAGAAAGAGGAACTTTGAGAGCTATCGCCCAAATGAATGGCAAGATGTTTGCAACGATTTGGCGAGAGGCCTTGTATTGACCTACCTTAGGTACCTATCTCGATAGGTTTGCAATGTCTTTCATGGCTGGAGGAAAACTAGCGTTCCGCTCTGGTTGAAATACCTTATGATCCTCGGTGCTCATCCCTTGCATGTCGAAGAGGTGTCTATGTGACAGACTACTCGAAAAGCCTTGCTACGCCTATGCGGCGTTGGTGAAAAGACAATGGGCCTAAAACGGATAACCTCCGTATTAGAAAATATCCACCGTCTAGTACGCTAAAGTTTTCCGTGAACCAAAATGCTTCTGACTTTTAATTTTATACTAGTCACTTAATTTTAGTCGTATAATCTGTTTATTAGGTTATCCGTGCCTTATGCAACCTATGAAGTATGTCTGTGTAGTGCATTGCGACACATCTGAGTCGATAAGGTTGAATCCGGCTCTTCCTTCATTTCCATTAGCACGTGTTGGAATTTTGGTGGGATGGATTAGATTGGAGGAAATTCCGGTGGATCGCCCGTTATCAGAGGGAGGACGGGGCAGGACGGGGCAGGACGGGGCAGGACGGGGCAGGACGGGGTACTTGAGCGGTACATGACGGTTACTCGCTGTTCCGGGTACTGCTGATTACGAACGATGGCGCATTGTTTTTTACTGGTCCTCGGTGCACGCAGTCCCCACCAATCCATGCCAAAAAAAGAAATCAGACCAAGCTTTCAGCTCCAACCCACGCCATCGTCTTCGCCTCCGTTTCTGGGCTCCCTGGCCTGTTAAGAAAGCCTCCTTCCATGGGGTTGTCCCAGAGACATTGCACAATCTGTCTTGAGTCGATCTCCCGTCATCCAAATCCAAATCACCCACCACCTGCAAGGTGCACTCTCGTTCAACAACTCGACAAACAGACGACCTAATCTTGTCTGACACAACTCTCGCTCGCTCGCTCGTTATCCGAAACTGTTTCTTATTCTCTTCCTTCGCTACCGTACCTCTGCCGTACCGTACCCCCTTATCCTAATACACATTTATACCTAGATACCTTTTGGCTCCTGACATCCCGAACGCGTAATCGAAACAAACCTTGAAACCTGCCGTCATCAGCACACCACACCATCTTTGCATCCCTGGTTGCGCCGCCTTTGTCATTGAATCACTTAGATATACTGAAGCCATGCTGCGATATTAATGTGCAATCACCCGCAACGAGGATAATATCGCATCAATTGCGCATCTTGCCCCGTTCCGTCCTTAAGCCGATCTTGCAGCTTGCTTCAGCTCCATCGCCATGGGGAAGAAATGTAAGCATCTCACTCCAGCCACCAAACGATTCGTCTCCCAGCATCTCTGACAAGAATTGTCGTAATTAGGGCGATGGGGTGTCATTCTGGATGCCGGTTCCTCGGGAACGCGTCTGCATATCTATCGATGGCTGGATCCCGCGAAAGCACTCAAAGAGGCTTCGTACCAAGAGCTACACAGTTTGCCGACCATTGTCACCAAAGACAAATGGACAAAGAAGATACGACCTGGAATCTCGACATTCGGTGACCACCCTGAAGACGTTGGTCCGGATCACCTTCAGGAATTGGTAGAGCGAGCACTCGATGTCATCCCCGACGACAAACATGCCGACACCCCGATATTTCTCATGGCCACTGCTGGCATGCGACTGCTACCCCCCACCCAGCAACGCGCCGTTATAACAGAGACCTGCTCGTACTTTCGCGCCAACACGCGATTCTTTCTTCCCGATTGCGATACACACATCCAGGTCATCCCTGGTGAGACGGAAGGCTTATATGGGTGGATAGCAGCCAATTATCTTCTAGGTGGCTTCGACGACCCAGAAGGGCATGCTCACGGTAAGAATCACCACACGTATGGCTTTCTAGATATGGGTGGCGCTTCAGCGCAGATCGCATTCGCGCCAAATGCTACTGTTGCCGAAGAGCATGGCAACGATCTCAAACTACTGCGAATGCGAAGTCTAAACGGCGCCCCCAAGGAATACAAAGTTTTCACTTCGACGTGGCTTGGGTTCGGAGTTAATCAAGCCCGCGAGCGCTACGTCAAGGCCCTAATTGACGAGTTTCTGATTGATGGAAAGCATGAGGTACCTGATCCTTGTTTACCAAGGGGATTGCGGACGAATGAGAAGGGCGAGCCTATTAAGGGGACGTCGAAAGAGCTGGAACTGGTTGGTACAGGCGAATTCGACGAATGTCTACGAAGAACGAAACCGCTACTAGGAAAGGACATGCCATGCGAAGACAAGCCTTGCTTATTCAACGGCCAGCACGTCCCGCCTATAGATTTCGATGTAAACCACTTCGTCGGAGTTTCCGAATACTGGCATACCACGCACGGCGTTTTTGCGAATAAAGACGATGATACAGCGTACGACTTCAACACATATCAAAAGAAAGTGCTGGAATTCTGCAGTCAACACTGGGAGGAGATCGAGTCGAATGTCGCAGCACGGAAGAAAGATCACGGAAAGGAAGCGCAAGAGGCCTGCTTTAAGGCATCTTGGCTCATTAATGTGTTGCATGAAGGAATCGGCATTCCCAGATATGGTATAGAAAACACTCCGACCCCGGGAATCAATATCACGAAAGGAATTGGAGAGGCTGCTAAGGAAAAAGGATTTCTGAAACCATTCCAAGCCGCTGACGAGATCAACAAGATCGAGATTAGCTGGACGCTTGGGAAGATGGTGCTTTATGCATCCGGCCAAATCCCCCCTAAGGATAATTATCGTCTTCCCGTGGGATTTGGGAGCAACGTAAAGGGGATCCCTTCAGACTTCCAATACGCTGGATCCAGCTATAACATAACCTCAGTAATCGATGACAACGATGACGACTGGAGTGATACTGCCGAAGATCTCATAGATCATGCGAAATCGAAGTCGACATCCGGGTTCTTTTTCTTCCTCATAATCTTCCTGTTCATCGCTTTCCTGCTTCGAAAGAGAGATAGACGGATGCGGCTTTATGGTAAAGTCAACAAGATCCTACGCCGCCGTAGGAGGCCAGGAAGTCCTCGAAAAGGCGGTCTTGGGCTTTCGGCTATCGCTCATAAACTATTTGGGCATGGATCGCATAACTACGAAAGGGTATTAGAAGAAGGCGATATTGATCAGTTTGAACTTGGCGACGCCTCATCGGAGGAGGGTGATCATTCCGATAGCAGTGCAGGAACATCGAGAGTGGGTCGATCGTCGGGTCTCGCTACGCCAAAGCTGAATGTCGGGTCCTTTGATGATTTGAAGAAGCACGCCCACCCGGGTAGCGCCCTTGACCGGAGCGGATTGGTGGTCCGAACGGAAAGCCGCGAGAGACTCTTCCCACAAATGCTCAATGCCGGCCGGAGGAGTCGAGCAGCCAGTCCTACGAGATTAAAGAGTCCATTAATGAGCCCTCTAACGGAGGATTAATTGAAGTTTGTATTCCATTCTCATCCCAATTGGGCAAGCTCTTTGCTCAGGCGGCGCTTTACTATGAGGGCTCAGGATCGGAGTTACCAGGTTAAGGCATTAGGGAACGGAGTTCAGGCGGGAATGAGGTACGGCATTTTGCTTTTACGGAACAGACCCTTAGATCGGGTCGACTTGGAGCAAAAGCACCCTGACTTCTTGGAAGAAACCTTGACTTGATAGCATAGCACACTTGCTGCATTGTAGGAGTTGGATGTCAAGTTTCTTCACACAGAACCACATTGACCTACAGGTTGAATATACAAACTTGAACATAGTTGAACGACAACCGTGATCGTGTGATATGCGTCGTGGAGAAATTATGTTAAAGTAGATTCTAGACCTATAATGCCTTTGAAAGTTTATATTCAGAATGAATGACCGGTATTACTCCCATTTTTTGAGTTGACCAGATGAGTATAGCCGTTGCGAGATTCGTCCTCCACCCTCTTCGGGACCATTCGCTAACCATTTCCAATATCTCCACTGGGCAGAAAAAAAATTAGGACCACACACGTCGCTTCAACTGGCTAATCAGCAACAGGTTGGCAATTACGGAGTATCTATAACAAACTAGCCAACACTTTTACATAAGAAAAACAGCGAAGCATCAGTGGTTTAGTGGTAAAATCCATCGTTGCCATCGATGGGCCCCGCGTTCGATTCGCGGCTGATGCATTCAAACTTCTATATTTTGCCCTTTTTGGCCTTTTTACCTGTCGCCATCCTTTATTTACACATGTTATGAACAAACCCATTTTCAATTCTCCTTTTTATTCATTAAATGTTTTATACTCATATATATTTCAATCCTGCTCCCTCTCGAGAAACGTCGGGTCGTTCCGAACCTTGTTCTCGAACTTGCGCCACCACTCCTGGAATGCCTTTAACGGCACTACTTCGACGCCCTCGGCGCCCACCTTCCCGCTGAACCCGGCGAGGAAGTTGAACGCGTTCTGTATTATGCGCTGCGCCAGCACCTGCGTCGACGGTTGGCCTCCTGCTCCCCCGGTCCCCGTCCCCATCCCCGTGGCGGAGTCGGGGTGTAATTGCTGGATGCGCTCGGCGACGGACCCGGCGTCCTCGACACTGATCCCGATTATTATGCCCTCGGCCGTCGACGGGCTCGACGACGGCGACAGCTTGAACACGGCGCTCTCCTTGCCCGGGCCCACGCCCCCCAGGAACCGGAAGTTCGGCGGCTCGGCCCCGGACGCGAGCGCCGCCGGGTTCAGCGCGATGTAGATCGCCGCCGCCGTGTTCTCGGGCAGCACGATGCCCGGCAGCAGGAACACGGTCAGGTGCGAGAAGGGCTTCGGGTGCGGGTTCGCGGGCGTCGGGACGAAGTGCGGGATCGCGTACAGGAACGATGTTGAGGTCGGTTGCGAGGATGGCGCGGTGATTAGAGGTTGTCCCGCGGGCACGAGGCCGAAGAGAGGCTGTGGGGGCGCGGCCATTGAAGTGAGGTGGACAATTGGTGTTTATTATATGGCGGGTGGTGGTGTTAAAAGTCCCTCTATAGTATTGTTTATTATTTTGCGCCGGTTTGTTTGGTGAGCTCAGAGCCTAGGCAGATATGTGTAGGTGATTGAAGCAATCAAAGATACCAATTGGAGTAGGGGACTTCGGTTCGGACGCTGCGGCTTCTTTCAGGGTCCCTTTAAGGGTTCAATCTGGACCGGGGGGTAGCTTCGCGTGCTTGGTGGAATATCAATGAAGAAATTGGCAAGTAACAATATCGTGAAGCTTCGAAAACCACCTATCGGATTCGACGTCATCGCGTGTGGAGGGGCAGAAAATGCGCCGGGTAGAGAGGTAGGTATCCGCCGTGTTACCTTACCGTATTCGGTAACAGGAAAATGGACCCCGATCCTACGCCCCAACTGTGTTACTTGGCATAGCGGCGTAGGGCTACAATCCGTGCCTACCGCTTGACGTGTGTTACTATCTGATGTCTCAGATGCGTGTAAGTGATACGGAGGAAGTAGTCACATTGTGTAAAATTTTGAATGATCGAGTAGTGCTTACCGGGGTACTTTCTCAACAGGTGTCGATCAAGGACTATTCGGTCCTTCCTGTCTTCTGTTGAGTGAGTCTTGAGACACTGACGTGGAGATGGCTGCGCACTGCCTTTAGACTTCAAAGGGAGACCACATCCACGAGGAACGAACTTAAACGTCAGCCGCGGCTTGAGTTCAAATGTTTCTAGGAAAGAGAAGACTACGAAGCAACCCTCTCTTCGAACAGGACAGCGCGAGAACTTTATCTTCGACTTTACAACTTCAAACCACCACTTACAGGCTTACGAGCTTTGGATATCGAGTGCCATTTACCACTTCATATTTTATACCCTCGAAGAATTCAAACATTCGCTACAAAACTTATATCTCCGTCACAGCCGTATCCAATATACACCACACACTCAGGCAGTTAAGAAATACAGTCGACAAGATGCCAGGCCCAATGAGTAACCTGGATATCATGAAAGAGGGAGATTCGTAAGCCAAGCCCCTTCGATATAGCAGGACTGATACGAGCCAATACTAACCAGCCTTCGGAGTATAGCTTTCCTTACCCAGACAAGGAACCCGAGGCATACGAGGCTCTCAGCAAAAAGCTGTATACGCTCGTCTGGAAAAACGGCCAGCCTTTAGGCTATATGCTCGACTTTGTCGTCGAGAAACTCCTCGCAGCTCCTGACTGGATCCGCGGCCTCATCATAGTGGATCAGAAGAAGCGCACCGTGCGTGCTTTCGAGCTATTTACTGAAGTAGAGCGAACCACGTTCATCGCGCATTTGATGAGGTACTGGCGGGAGAACAAGGTATTCGACGTACTGAAGGGCTGGCGTAGCGAGCTTTGGCCCGTCTACGGTACCAACGATGAGGTTCTATACAGTGTCGAGCGAAGTGGCACGGGGCTGCTGGGGATTATGCGGTACGGCGTGCACATGACGGCCTACGTAAAGGATGAGACTGCGAGCCATGGCATCAAGATCTTGGTAGCTCAGCGGGCAGCTAACAAGTCTACATACCCCAACATGCTGGACAACTCGGTAGCTGGCGGTCTCATGACGGGCGAGGACCCCTATAAATGCATAATCCGCGAAGCAGACGAGGAAGCCGACATTCCGGAAGAGCTCATGCGCGAGCGGGCCAAGTTCGCGGGTATGGTCACCTACATACACGTCACGGACGAACGAGCAGGTGGGGAGGCTGGTCAGATTTATCCCGAAACTCAATGGGTCTACGACATTGAGCTACCAGCAGACTTTCAACCCCAGCCCAAAGACGGCGAGGTTGCTGGCTTCTTCCTATGGACTGTGGAGCAGGTACAAGAGAAGCTTGCCGAAGGCCGGTTCAAGCCCAACTGCGCTCTCGTCCTGCTGGACTTCTTCATCCGCCGCAAAATCATAACCCCGGAGAACGAACCTGATTACGATGAGATCGTAAGGCGCCTGCATCGAAAGCTCCCTTTTCCAGGTCCTCATCAAACCGGCCCCTCGACAACATATTAGCCACCCTGTCGTTTTCCCCTCTCAAAAGTATCACTGCCGACTGAGACAGCGTTAGCGATTACTTGGTTGTAAATAGCTCTAGCGCATTTTTTCATGAACCGCATTCAGCGTTCATTGCTACTTTATGAGTAGCTGTAACATGCAATGATTTTCCGCTCTATGCCTTCGCCTTCCAAATTTTAATTCCCACCAACTCGTGATTCGTCGTAAAGCCGTCGATGGGACGTGAAGAATATGCTGTGATGGCGCAATCATTTCTTGATGAGGAGGTAGGTGTTGTCGACGCGCAGGGGAGTCAACTTCTTATATGGGCCCTCCAGTTGCATCAACAAGCCTCCAAACGAGATGTACGCGCGACTATAAATCCACCGTATTAGTTCTAAAGTACAGGAAAGGGTAAGGGATACTAATACGCACATAGTCTGACCATCAGCGCCATCCTCAAACTTGTAAATCTTGCCGTGGCACACGTAGTCGTACATATCGGCGAGGTTGCTCTCGCCGCGGACGTGGCGCCACCCTTTCTCCTCGTCCTCGTCCTTGGTGCCGTCGAGGTTCAGGCTCGTGGCCAGCAGCACCTCGATGTTGTTGCCGACGCGCAGCGGGAACAGCTCCGTGTTGATGTCCAGCGACATGGTCGTCAGGTTGTCCGTCGACGTCGCCGCGATCCGCGCCACCCGGTCGTACTTGCTCTGGTCGAACTGCGTCACCGTGAACGTGTCCTCGAAGAGCTGCGCGTCGCCCGCTGCGAGGTTCGACATTTTGACCTTTTTTTCTTTCTTTTTCCCTAGGGGTAAGGTCGGAGAGGTGTGGATTGAGTGGTTTCGTCAAGAGCAGCCGGGTTCGTGAGAGTGCGTTCCGCGTGTGTCTGGATTTGCGAGGTTGATACGCCGAAGCTGGCGGAAATTGGGGACTGGCTCGGTTTTTTTTTTTTTTTTTTCTTGGTCCTTTGCGACGGTATGGAATGGATTCTGCAGTTGATGGTTTGATGCGGGGTGCCCACTAAAAGCGGTGAAGGTTTGGATTTACAGGGGGCTCTTGCGGCTCTGCTTTAGCGCTGTTGAAGCGAGAACCGTACAAAGATTTGTGTTACCTAGGTGCCTAAGTGTGACGGGGACACAACTTTGAGCTCCGCTAAGCCTGATTGGCTGGCTTAGCTAAACGCAAAAATATTGTGCGTGTAATGCGCTAATGGAACAGTAATAGAGTTACCTAGTGCAGCAAGTAAGTACCCCAATAGGAGCTGCAGTCATCGTTTTTCTAGAATCGAGCCCTGAGCATACCCAGCCTAAGGTTACATCATCTCCCTGCCCTACCTAGGTCTAAAAAGTCGATTCTCATAAACGAGATTGCCTGATAGACCTGATGCTGTTGTCATGTCTTTCAGGAAGAGAAATGCTGTGATAAGCAGCTCAAGTTCGTCTCAATCTGCTTCGCCAAGGACCGAGAATGCGCCTATCCCCGGTGTGCGACCATCTCCTCTTGATGGTCGCCCGACCACTTCTACTGGAACAGCATCTTTAGACAATCTACTTGCTGGGCATGCTGGCTTGCCTCTAGGCAATTCACTTCTCATTGGAGAACATGGCACAACCGATTTCGCGGGTGTGCTCCTCCGCTACTACGCTGCCGAAGGAATGGTCCAGGGGCACCAAATTCACGTCCTTGGTTTACATGAAGGTTGGCGTCACGAACTCCCTGGCTTGTCGACCGAGGATAAGAAGTCATCCAGCAAGTCTGAGGCACCCTCAGATGATAAGATGAAGATAGCCTGGAGATATGAAAGCTTAGCATCTGGGGGAGCCCCGAGAGACAGGAGTGCAGTTCAACGACAAAGCAGTTCTACGACGGGCACTACTTCAATTTTTAGTCATTCCTTCGATCTCACTAAACGACTTAGTCCCACGGACGTCAAGGGGCAGATGGGCTTCCATCCCTCAATGAGCATACCGGGCGTACCTCTCCCGAAAGGTACATTGTCGCCCTTGAAGCAGTTTGTGAAAGAGGTTGCCTACAAGCTAGCGAACTCACCTCCGTCGTGGATCCATCGTGTCATAGTACCAAGTCTCTTATCCCCAACAGGTTATTCCAGCTCTTCTGTTCGTCCTGAGGAGGTGTTACAGTTTCTACACGCACTTAGGGGGTTGTTGAGGGAGTACCCAACTCGGCTCACTGCCATTATAACCCTGCCACTCTCGCTTTACCCTCGGACGACAGGACTTACACGTTGGATGGAGTTATTGAGCGACGGTGTTTTCGAACTCATCCCGCTCCAATCCAGTGCGGTTCATGCTCCTCCTCCATCTTCAAAATCGGATTCCAAATCCGAAGAACAGACACAGGGCCTCGTAAAGGTCCACAGCCTGCCAGTCTTCCACGAAAAAGGCGGAGGCTCCTCAGAGGCCTATGCTGCTCACGGGGATCTCTCGTTCAGCTTAAGCCGATCGAAAGGTTTCGTGATAAAACCATTCTACCTACCCCCTGTTGGCGAAGGCGAAGAAGAGAAGAAGAAATCAGAATCTAGTAAAGGAAGCATGGAATTTTGAAGATTTTATTTAATTTGCCATCAAATCTCACAAACATCGGTGGGTTGTGACGATACCGTGCGAAATTTCTTAATTCGCACTCAAAGCCGTATCTAGCCCCACTGCGATTTTTCTTTTTAAAACTTCTCCAAGCTCAACACAAATTTCGCGATTCTTCCAACCTCGAGCACCAGCAGCAGGTAAGTCAACATTCCCGTTTTCTTTACGTTCCCTGTCTGAAATGATTACACCATTAATAATCTGTCAATCCACTGAAATAAGAATGTTGACAAACTCTCATCTGGAAAAAAATATGATCACCAAAACCTCATTTATCTCGCACGTCGCAAGCTCTGTGAAGTATCGAGGCTGACTCATTAGCAGACAGGTATTCCCACAGCGAAGAAGATGGTCGTCTCCATAGATGACCGCGCTCCCGTGCGGATAGCCAAGGTCGCGGGCAGGTACTTGCTCTTCGACATAGACGACGTGATGTACCTACGGAGACACCATAACATATGCTCGGTGTTCGTCGGGACGATCCCCCAGAACCCGCAGCAGAATATCTTCATGGGATTACCTGTCGAGCTGATGCCCGAGGAGGCCCAAGTCCTCGTTGACAAGAAGGTAGCCTATGTCGTAGATGACGCCGCGTTCCATCCCGCTCGACTAGCTGCGCTAGACGAAAATGCACGCCGGCGCTACCTACAGTCCATCAAGGCCGAGGGCAGAAAGGCGCAGCAGGCGGCGGCCGAGTTCAAGGAGAACACCAAGCCAAAAGTGATCAAGAGAGGAAAAACAAAGTCCAAGGCCCCAGAGGGCGAGATACCCCAAGAGAGCAACGCTCCAGAAAAGGGTGTTGAGGGAGAAGACGAGTTTAACAGCAGTCTCTTCAGCCCCCCGTCACCACAACCGTCAAGTGGCGACCCATCATCACCCGCTCCCAATCCCTTTAAAGCAGAAGAACCCCCATTCGCAATAACACCCACAACAAGCAGCCTCCTCCTCTCACCACCCCATTCACCAGAAGCAGACGAACACGCAACCTCCATCGAGGTCCCGCCCTCGTACCCGTTGTACGCGCACCTCCAGGACCGCGGCTACTACATGATGCCGGGCCTGCGCTTCGGCTGCGACTACAACGTGTACCCGGGCGACCCGCTGCGCTTCCACAGCCACTTCCAGGCGACGAGCTACGGCTGGGACGAGGAGATCAGCATGCTCGACCTCGTGGCTGGCGGCCGGCTGGGCACGAATGTGAAGAAGGGGTACCTGGTCGGTGGGGCTGTAGCAGATGCGAACGGCATGCTGAAGCAGGAGGAGGAGGAGGATGGGAAGGGAGAAGGCGGAAACCCTAATGCGCCGAAAGCGAGGGCTTTCACTATAGAATGGGCGGCTATGTAGACGCAAAGACAACGCTTCTGCACATAAAACTTGGGTAGCTGTTTACTGTTACCGCCGTTCTAGATATGGGATGATAGATGAATAAATATGTTCTATGAACTCGATCCTTTTCTAGGAAGAAAGTAGCCATCCCCAGATATCGTAGAAATTGTAAATGGAACAGGCAATTTAACCATCCTGCCGTGCTCAGGTCCAGCAGCGTACCTCGTCTATTCATAGGAGGTAGGTATTCATTCATTCACCCCTATCGTACGTCTGTCTCTGTCTCTCTCTAGTCCTACAAAATCACCACCGTGCAAATAAACCTCAACGCCGTTCCAATGAAGTCGTCTCATGCGTCAACTATCTCGCCGAAATGCCAAGCAATGCCCTTAAAGAGGTACCTAAGACGACGAATGCGGGAGAAAAGGGAAGTCGGGAAATCCGGGTAGTAGGAGTAATAAGTAATAGTAAAGTTCCCCGTAAAACAAAGCCGTCCGAAGCCTGTACAAGTGAAATGGACAGGGGAATCGATCACGGCACGTAGATCCGGCTGAAACTGACGACCTCCCTCCTACAGCAAACGCATTTATCGAAATTATTCATCGCCAGCGTCACGCGGCACTCGTCGCATAGACTGAGGCAGCGGCAGGGCCACACGATTATCTTGCGGGGTGCCGAGTGGCAGACGACGCATTGGGGCCCGCCCCTGCCGTCGTCATTGTCGTCCTGCCCGTTCAGGAGCTCCCGTTCCCGCGCGGCTTCGTTTCGCCGTGTGATTATGAGGTCTTCTAGGAGCTCGGCCTCTTCCTCGTCCGATAGCTTGCCTCTGTTGGGTTGCTGTGGTAAGAGGAGCCGCCCGCGCTGATTCTGCTGCATGAGAGCGTACTGAGAGCGTGTGACGATGCGATCACTAGTCAGATGGGCGGCAAGAGCATGTGCTTCACGGCGCTCCTCCGGACTTGTAGGGCGGAGTAGTCTAGCTAGGTCGTCCATGGCTAGGGGTTGGTCAAAGGGGGTTGTCTCACGCGAGAATGGGAACTGCCGAGACTGTGTAGGAGTCCTCTGCCCGTCATCTTCCTCGTCCTCGTCTACCCACTGGCCATGCTCATCTTCGTCCCCAACAACGCTGTGAATCATGCTCGTCGTATCCCATTCATCATCACTTTCATTCGGCTCCCAGTCGCCGCTCGTATCGACAGAACCCCATAGATCTCCATATTTCCAGGAAGAATACAATCTGGCGTCTATCTCCTTGTCCGGTAAATTTGCGGTTTCGGGCGCCATCCTGAGACGCCTCCGCACCTCGGCCTCCACGTCGGCAGTCTCATCGTTATAGAGTCTGTTAT
Source organism: Hypoxylon sp. FL1857 (assembly GCA_022578955.1). Lineage (NCBI taxonomy): Eukaryota > Fungi > Ascomycota > Sordariomycetes > Xylariales > Hypoxylaceae > Hypoxylon > Hypoxylon sp. FL1857. The sequence goes on along the minus strand of MU400371.1, from coordinate 641,461 downwards.
TCCTCCCGCCTCGGCCGTATAATACGGAACGCCGGTCAGCAGCTGGTTGCTTCTCGTCTTTCTTGTCCTGTTTTGGCCATCGAGAAAGCCAGAGAAGAATGCGAGGCTGGGCTCTTACCCCCAGTCGCGCTAGAGCTTTTAGGAGAAGTAACGCGCCCCATCGCAGGAGAAGCCTGTTGATGTTCATAATGAATTCCAAGGCTAGAAGCCAACGCGAACTCCGTTCCGTCGCCCCAACTCCATCTCTGGACCGCTTCTCTCCGATGCGGGTTTTGGGTATCTTCTGAGCTGCTCGCTCTCGTGCGTACCCACTTGATGCCCTGAGCTGCCCATCCTTGATTGGTACCAGCCCTATAGCCCCTACAGGGTCGTGGCTCGAAACGCCTAGTCCTGACCCAGCCCATTGCATGCGCAGAGACTCGAGCTCCTTGAGTCTCTCTTCCTCAAGCCACGTACGATTTTTCAGATTAACGCCCCGATCCTCATTCAGATAGACCGCCTCGCTTGCCATTGTTATCACACCAAAACCCGTTCTAAGTAGTGCTGTGTAAAAGTCCATCTCTCGGGAAATACGAATGTCAGAGAGCGAAATGTTAGCCTGCATATTCTGATGTGCGAGCGCCAGTCGCTCTCGGAATGACAACTGTCTTCCAGCACCATTCAACTGATCCGGAGGTTCTATGGCGGAAAGGAGTAAAGCGATACCATATATCGCGAAGCACACTAATGTGCCCGCGAACACCATAACGTGGGGGATAAAACCTATTATGCAGACAGTGGGAAACCTAAATAGGCCTATATTCGATGGATTGTCCAGGGAAAAGTCCAGGGCTTCTATCACAATGCTGCCCATGAAACACATGGCCCAGAAGCCCGTACTTATTAATCGGAACCTACTTTGCAGGCCAAGTATTCCTAAAACGTGGCTCGTAATGTGGCTCATAGCGGAAAGGAAAGCTACCAGGAGGACCTCGGGCGGCGTGTTAACTCGCTTCATGATCATAGACCTGGAGATTGCGATGCTCGCCCCGGAGGCGTGCTGGTAAGTCACATTCGAAGTGCTACCACTCGAAAACAGTCCCCAACCGAGCTGGTTGCTAATAGCAGCGTCGGCTTCGGCGAATGCTAGTGAGTGCTCAAAAAGCGTCATGCCTGTTTCGACGGCAACTTGACGTCCTTGCACTGCACAAGATATTGTCTCCAGGAAGTGGCTCAGGCATAGCGTCCCAAAAAGGGGCCATAATAGAGACAAGGAGCCCCGTAACTCATTTGAATATTCGTGACTGTTGGGAGGGATCATCTGAACAGCGCGGCAGCTGTCATAGTCATTCGCACCCAATAGCAGGACCGTACTGAGCCCATGTAGATATGCCGAGGGTTGGGCAAACATGAGATCTGACGTCTTGCTGGAATTACCCCAGCGCAACTCGGCAAAGTCGGGCGATGTTTGGCATTGTATGGATTGTAGAAGCTGCCGTGCTTGGTATGCGAAGAGAATGATGGGAATGAAACGGAGTAAGAGTCGTACGGGCCATGTCAGGTATAACCTTCTTCGCGAGGCTGCGAAGATGTGGGTGCGGTTAAGGATGATGGCCTGTAGCGATATTGAACGTTAGCAAACACTATGTTTTGTATACTGCAGTTTGACAATGTCGGGATGTGTGGCAAACAAACCATAGCAACGCAACATAGCGCCCATTTGCTCGTGGCGTAGCTGAAGACGCTCCCTAGACCCTTAGTGCCGTCGGCTGAGAACCTGGAGATCAAGAGGGCGGGGTCCTGTTCTTCGTCCTCCAACACGTCCGCAACATTGGCGACAGCGTCGGAAACTTGGGTCAACATCTCGGCCGTGGCAGTGGTGAAGAAATAGTCGTCGGAGGCGGTTGGGTCGGCTATTACTCGTTGCCCAAATCCATCAACGGCATCGGGGAAGGATAAGATGCCCAGTTTGGTCAGCATCCTAGGACCGGCCAGAATAAGGTCCTCGAGGGACGGTGCGAATCTCGTGACGTTGTTGACGGAATACCTCAGGTGCTGCACCGTCCAGGAGGTGATGTTATGCCAGACGCTCGAGTTGTCGAACGCCGTAGGTGCAGGAGCAGCTGTTGCGCCTGGCGATGCCATTTCACGACCTTGGGGTAACGAGGCGTTCGGCCAATGGCTCCGAGCCGGCCGGAGTGGGCTCTGGATACTTCCAATCAGATACCACAGCAATTAGATGATTCAGGAACTCCGAAACGTTGGAATTAGCCAATACATATTCGTTACGAATACATACCGACTTCTACCTGTCGCAAGGTTGTTTGGATGGGAATGCTCGATGTTGGGTCTTGCTTTTTATGAGTACCTGAGATAGCCTGAGATGATGTCGGTGTCTGAGAGTTCCAGACTTCTGATAAGGTTCAGCTACCGTCACTGAAGGCACGCCATCGAGGTATGTACCCACCCGACCTTCCTTGCTGACCTGGGGTCGCTTGGCAGCCTGGCAGCCAACATGTAATAGCTTATCTTAGGACCGTCGATAATCCCTTACCTCTAGCTTAGGTAAATATCATACCATATTTAAATCAAGAGGCAACATTCTCAATTAAACTTGCATCGACTTGGGCAATCATTCATCACATTTGCTTGTGGTGCTCTAGAATAAGTCTATTGTCTGTTCGCATATCTCGCAAGGTCAAGGTTGCGACTAGCTATGACGCGCCGTCGTGTTTTAGGCTAAGATAGCAAGCTCTTTGCTCTATTCTTAGCATGCCTCGGAACGCGAACGCGTTCGGTGACCTCGGTTGCTCATAATGATCACCCCTAGGTCAAGACAGCAATCCACCAATCGAAACTTCACTATAAATACTGCTGGCGGTCCAGGTCTAACGCCTTCTCTGCCTTCTGCTATCCGTTTATTGTCACGGTATACCCTTTTCGTACATGCGACACGATTAGTTTGCCGAATCTCGTGCATTTTTATGATGTCCGACGTATTCTGGACATGTATGCAAATGCCATGAGAATCAAGGCTTCAGCGTAGTGACTCACGTTTTAGCAAGTCATAATCCCTACTCGCTTCCTTTGCTGCCTAGCTGGGTTACAGTTTGGATTTCCACTAGTACCACGAGAGTCACCAGTTGGTGTAATAAATGCTCGGTATTGCGGATCGCTGAGCTCAAGACGGATTTTGAACTTGACGAACCGTTTCGTCGAGAGCCTGGACGAGAACGCGATTCGCGCTCCGACATGCTACAATGCTTCTCTCAACCATCTTGTTGTAGATAATAGCGTCTGCGGCCGGTAGCTGACCCTTGAACCAGATATTGGTGACCTCGTCCCTTGTAGGTAAATAGGCAACACAGCATGCTGCAAATACCTTGTGATATGCGGCAACATCTGGGTCTAGGACAATGACTGGCTCGCTCTTTGCGTCTTTAGCGACCATAGCCGCAACGCCTCCTGAGACGGTGTCCACGCAGTCAATACCGGCATCCGCAATAGCAGCCGAGGCAACTGTTATACAGCCACTGAGGACATTCATCATATCCCAGCCTTCGTCTTTGTCGTATTCCGGAGAGTCGCGGTTCTGATCGCCTTCGATTATAGTGACAATGATGTCAACACCACTCTTGGGCCAGCGATCTGCGATAATTGCGCCCCGTAATGCTGTTTCCAAATGCACACCCAGATCCCTCTCGCTCGAGTCGCGTAGATAGCCTCGTCTTTGCCTTGTCGCGAAAGGCGCATATTTAACGTGGGTCGAGAGGATGATATGAGGAGAGAAAGGTGCTGATCGCGGAAGGGCTCGAGGACCATGGACGGTACAGGTGAGCTTCAAGCTCGTGCCCGCAGGACGGTTCGCATACGGGTCTTCGACTTCCAGATATGCAGATCCGGAAGCCGAAGGGGTGACTCCAGTCTTTAGGACTACATGAGATCCAAATCAGTGACCAATGCGTCTACGAATTGAGCAGCAACTTACAGATCTTTCGAATAGTAGTCTCTCCCGAAGGTCCCGCTACTCTTTTTCCTTGAGGGCGATCATACACGGGAGGAGCCGTTTGGCCAACAGGACCATTTATGCGCCTCCGATCAGCCATGGCTGTTGAGTTTGGCGGTCTTGAGATTGCTTAATGCTGGGACGTCACGCTTGATCTCGTTGAAGCCGAACAATTAGAACATTGAAAATTCCAAGCAGCAAGACTGCCCCACCATACCCACTAGAATCCCTGCACCTTAGCTTCAGCACAGACCATGCCGGCCGCGAATTTCCCGCCTTCCGCAGATTTTCTCGACTGCAACCTTGAAATCAAAATTTCTTCCTTCACACTCTCTCAAAAAACACAAAGCAGAGACTGGAAGCTCAACCACTGCATCCAACAAGCGCATATGATCTTTCGCAATATGGATGCAGACTTTTCTAACTTCGGGTCTCCGCTCAAGTCCCTGAAATATTAGTCGGTAGTGTTGACGTTCAATTATCCACTGTCTGGTGCATTGAAAACACCTTGGTTGACTGCAAGTCAAATGCCCAACCTGACTCAGGTTGACATTATGGTATGTTCTTCTCTTTCTACACATCCCCGGCAGACTTGGTTTTCCTATCAGGTTACCTTGCTACTGATGAATTCCAATCCACTGTTCTTCGCGATTACCTGAGCGGACTGAACAAACATGCACTACCATCTGAAGCATGAACCGGCTATCGCTATTATTACTATGGTATCTAGCTCTTCGACTAACAGTCTATCTAGGTAGTATACTAAAACTTTCTGATGCCTGACGGCTACAGCTATCAGCGATACCCGGTTTATGTGAGTATACTCGTATTTCTATCGTTTTTCTTGTCCATGATGAAAACCTTTATTTTTCAGTTCTGCTTCTGAAGCGCTGTGAAGATAACCATATACCAAAAACTTATTTTCTGATCATATTATCTACTTTCCTGTTGCTTTGAGTTGTCGAGACTAGTCAACACAAGCTAACGTTTACGAGGTGTGCAGTTATCCTAAGCTCATTTACGAGGTAGCCAACGATCCCATATACAATCAACGTAAGTCGGAATACTTTTCATTCCACAAGTACTCCTTTCATGATGAAAACTGTTTATCCATTCAACTATCTCACAGCGGGTCGAGCCGCCCTCCCGCACCGTAGTTACCACTCTTGTGGTATACGATGATCGGTTGTGGAGTTGTCTCTTGGCAACCTGGCTTCTTGCTTTGGCTTGTCAGAGATATTATGTCGTCTTCAGTGCCTTTGATCTCTTGTGTTTCGTCTTGAGGCATGGAGTGAGAGGGCCGACTTGCGTGAATGAGTAAACTGGTTTATCTGAACACGTTTTTACCAACTATATCTTACTTCAGAGGCAGTAGTCGACTTTAGCTAACTGATAATAGTGATAGATTATTGTATAGTGTAGTAAGGTGGCCCTTATGGCCGTTCATCGTCCCTCGTAAACCATCGTAAAATATGATAGTTCCAGACACGAAGGTAAGAAATCTGGGTCAAATTTTTAAGAACAGAAGCATGGTCCGTCTCGTCTCGGGTCGACCTCTTAGACTTTATACATCGAGTTCTATAGAATAAAGTACATGGATTTTCCTATGCATCTAGCCTCTTAAGATCTCCTGTGTAAAGTGCCGGCACCGGCTTGGTGGTTAGGGTAGATGAGAGTGTCAGCTATGACAACGTTTTCTCTTCTTCCAGCAGCAAATACGACCACCTCGGCAATATCGTCGGGTGTTAGAGGATCGCAACCACTGTCATGAGTATCAGTACCATTGGAATCATCGAAGCAAATAGGGTCACTCACGCGTAGACAGCGTCTGCTTTGGCCTTGTCCCCGTAGAACCGAACAACGGAGAATTCCTAGAAAACCGTCAGCCCGCCATAGACGTATTTATGCACGTACGCAAGCATACGTCCCCTTGGGGAAAGCTAGGTTAGGTACTCACAGTCTCAACCTGGCCAGGATCGATCTCGATCACGCGAACACGCGAGGCGATAAGCTCCTTACGCAGGGACTCGGTGAAGCTGCGAATGGCGGCCTTAGTGGCGCAGTAGATGCTGCCGCCGGCGTAAGGCTCGCGGCCGGCGATGCTGCCGATGTTTATGATGTCGCCGTGGCCGCCGTCGGGCCGCGCCAGGTAGATGGGCAGCACGGCCTGCGTCATGTTGATCAGGCCCGTCACGTTGGTCGCGAACATGACGTTCATGTCGGCTTCGGCGATCTCGGGCGCGCGCGCTACGCCTTTGACGAGGCCGCTTGCCGGGTTGTTAGTTGGCGAGTCTGATTCCATATGGAGTTTGCGTATAACGTATAACTCGTCTCATTGTTTGTCTGTATTGAACATAGAAACAGGTAGACTTACGCATTGTTCACCAGCACATCGATATTTCGGAATTCCTCGGGCAAGTTGCCAACAAAGCTGCGGACTTCGTCGGGATTGCTCACGTCCAGTTTTACGGGCAAGACTTTCACGCCATCGCCGACTTCCTTCACGATGTCCTGAGCGATCTGCTGCAGCGTCTCGATACGCCTCGCTGTCAAGACTAGCTTCAGGTTCTTCGATGATGTCCGCGCAAACTCGAAGGCTGTGCTTTTTCCTATCCCAGAAGACGCCCCCGTGATCACAATGGTCTTGCCCTCGAGGCGCTTGGCTACGGCGGAAGACATGGCTCTTCTCTTGATAAGGTCGATGTGGCTAGAAAGTGGTTGTAGAGCAGGACGCGATGAGAGAACGAAGTGCCGCAATGTGGGAAAACGGGTTCGCAGTATTGGCATAAGGATTGACTTTTGAAGGGAATGAAAATGTACAAGTTTCTATGAGGTGAAGCGGTTACAATAGTATCTACAGATACAGCTCTTTTGTCCTGTCCAATGCCGATACAGCGCAATGATGTGCTTAACCCCGCCAAAGCTATTATGTGCTGCCCCGCCGCCATCTCCAATATCGGAACGGCTCGGTTCAGTTTACGCCGGTTACCTCTAGACCTGAAGATTGTTAGTTCCAAAGTTTCAATATTCTAACATTGTTATCGGTTTAACGGACTGGAAGAGGTGTCTATCTCGAAATAACAGGCTTCCCGTCCGTATTTCGCAAATCCAATGTTCCTTAAACCCAGGCCACGTACATCCTAGCGGCTTGTTCGTACCGCGTCACTGCTCAAAATATGAAGTTGAAGAAACTACCATAGCTTAACATGAGAAAAAGCGCAAGAATAGTTCAGGTAACCCAACATGCTAAGGAAACGTGCACGTTCGAATGTTATACGATGCTTGAACGTATGATGAGATGCTAGACAAAATTGAGAAAATTTGCAAAAACAAAAGTTTCGTTAGTGAGAAAGGCCCCGCCGAGGATTGAACTCAGGTCTCAGGAATTTTATGGTCAAAATCCTGCGTGCTAACCACTACACTACGCGGCCGATGCTAAACGGGTTTTTAATAGAATATATAAGGCTTATGCACTGTATTACGTAATGCAAGTCGCTCCTTCCTAGCTCCAAGATTGGGTACATCTTAGCCTCCTTTTAGTAATCTCATTCTTCTCATTCATTTTTCCTACTTTGCATATTTTCAGCATCTTATATTCATACCACCTGAAAGTAAAAATTCATGCTGTAATGCTGTAGAGTGGTATGAATATCAAGTGTTGGGTGTCTGATGCGAACTTGTTAAACCTGTGTAACATCGGAAGAGCCGAAGACGATAAGGATATTCACTATTAGTATTCCCCCTAAAACCACTCTATTCATCTCTATCTCTGTGACTTATTCAATTTCAACACTCTTTTACCTCTATAGGCAAAATTTAGCTCGCCCATGCTTCTCCCATGTTATTAGGCATAAGACCCGGAGAGAATCGTATATTATCTCGCTCACGTCGCGAAATCATAAGGTACAGATAGGATAAACAGACTTGTCAAGGTACTCGAGACGGCCAAATTCTACGTAGCCTACGGCCCATACGTTGGAACTTATCTTGTGGTCGGCTTGCCATTGCCCAAACGTCCACATGAACCAAAGAGTCTTAGCCAGGGCGGAGGCTGATCCGTACTGGAATAGGAGCCATCGCGGGCTACCGTCTGCCGAATTCGTTTAAGCCCTATCGACATCAAACAGACTAATAGAAGTAGATGATGCGCAATTACTAGCATTACTAAATATTCCATACAGAATCTGTAAACGAATTGATTTCCCCTGTCCAGGAAGCAGGTGGTGAAACCTGATGGGCGACGAATTATATGTGGTAGGGCTATATTAATGACCGAATAGAAAACCCCGCGGGGCAAATGGAATGCTCATCATGATATCTAGATCGCCCTGCATATGCGATCGTTTACTTGGTAAGAATGGGGTTGGGAAGTGTGCCAATACACCATAACCACCAGGATCAATGATTTTTTACGCGAATATGACGACACAGATGCAGGTTTTACATTCACGTCCCTGTATCAGGGAAGCAAACAGGAAGCGTGATGCCAGATCCTTTATTACTAGAAATGGATCATTTTAAGTTATCACCGTTACTATTATCAAGCCTCCAGAAAATATCCACAACCGTAAGAATTGAGTTCACGGCTATCTAGAGGTTCCATCATGCCGGGCCCACTAAGTCACGATATTTCTCATATCGCCAATGTTATTACGTCTCCTTTTCGATCGGGCAAGCACGAAGAGTCTGGTACACCAGAAAAGGGGAAGTCCACACAACGTAGTGAGGCTAAGCAACAGGAGAAACTCGAGAAGGCAGAGCATCGCGAACAGGAACGAGAGGAGATAGAACAACGTCGGCAACGAGAAGATGAAGAGGCAGAGAAGGAAGAAGATGAAGAGACAAAAGCGCGTTATGGCGACAATGTCCACCCTCATGAGCTATGTTCCCTCAAACAAGTCGTTGCCCTACCAGTAGGCTCCGAAGTCAACTTCCGCGCTAGAATCCATACCCAAAGGCGGATGTCTCAAGCGCTAGACTTCTTGTTATTTCGCAACCAGACAGACTCTATCCAAGGTGTATTGTCAAATGCCTCGCGACACATGATACGATGGGTGCAGAGACTGCACCCTGAATCGCTTGTTCACGTCACCGGCACCCTCCAGAAGCCACAGCATCCGGTCACATCTGCAACATTTCAGGACGTGGAAGTCCTGGTATACTCCCTTCATCTCGTTAATCCGGCAAACGGGCTACCTTTTGACAACTATGAACCTCCTGGCGCACTCCGTCAGCGTCTCTCAGGTCGTGTAGTAGATCTCCGCCACCCCAGCAACCAGGCTATTTTCCGAGTTCGCTCCATGATTGTTCGGAAGTTCCGGGAGGCGTTGGATGAAATGGATTTCTTAGAAATCCAAACGCCCAAATTACAACCTGCTGCGACCGAAAGCGGTTCGGAGGTCTTCCGGGTGCAATACTTCGGCCGGACGGCATTCCTGGCGCAGAGCCCGCAACTAGCAAAGCAAATGGTCATATCCGCCGATTTTAAGAAAGCCTACGAGGTGAGTATCGATCGGCATGTATCAAGCAACTTGATCATATACTAACGCCAGTCTTGAAGATCGGTCCTGTATTCCGTGCAGAGAATTCTAACACGCATAGACACTTGACTGAGTACACGGGACTTGATATAGAAATGTCCCTCAGAGTGTCCTATAAAGAACTCATCGAGACTATAGACAAAGTCCTCAAAACCATATTTGCTGCAGTGCAGTCTATGCCTGAGCTCCAGAACGTTCGGGAGCGATGGCCTAGCAAGGACCTCGTCTGGTTAGACGAGACTCCGATCATCCCCTTTTCTAGAGGTATTCAGATGCTCCGGCAAGACGGCAGAGAGGTCGAGGAGGAAGACTTGTCTACCCGCGATGAGATGCGCCTTGGCGAACTCGTCAAGGAAAAGTACCAAACCGACTATTACATCCTGGATAGGTTCCCAACTAATGCTAGGCCGTTCTATACCCATAAGGCCGAGGACCCTAAATACACAAATTCATTTGATATCTTTCTGCGCGGCCAGGAAATATGTACGGGTGGACAGCGCATCCACGACGCTAAGGAACTTCGCGAGAGCATGGCAGCGTCGAAGATCAGCGAGCAGGGGATGGAAGAGTACCTGTCCGCATTCGATCTTGGTGCACCACCGCATGGCGGAGCTGGCTTAGGCTTGGAACGTATAGTGATGTTGATGCTCGAACTTGACGACGTGAGGAACGCCTCACTATTTCCGCGAGACCCCAAGTCCTTCCCAGCTCGCCCACCAAGCCTGCCTCATCCCGATGCCGACACCATGGCACCGCGGAATCTGAGCGACGAATACCCCTCTATCGGGAAGCTTATAGCCAACTATGGCGACGCGACGAATACGTCGTGGCTCGACGACCGATTCGAGATCTGGCGGCATCCGACTGGGGCAGCAGTGGGCTTTGTCAGACAAAACCACAAGTTCGCCATGATCGCCGGAGACCGGCTGTGCGATATGAGGCAGTATCGCGACGTCATTCCGGCCTTCGTCGACTACGTGCGCAAGGACCTGCGCCTCACCCCCGTCTGGATGCTCGTGTCGGAGGAGGTGCAGCAGGTGCTAGGCGAGAAGATGGGATGGCGAACGCTTACTTGCGCCGAAGAGCAGCGTGTCGACGCAGATAATCACCATGGCTCGGAAAATCAACGCGGCGCTCGTCGAGCGAAACGCGAGGGAATATTGATTCATGAGGTCGTTGAGCCGGATGAGGACTTTATGAGACGGGCCGACGAAGCGATTCAAGAATGGCAGGCTAGTCGCCAGGGGAAGGGCAAGCAGGTCCACCTCACCGAGGTGCGGCCGTGGGTTGATCGCGAGCACAGGCGTTATTTCGCCGCTGAGAAAGAGGGCAAGGTCCTCGCGCTAGTTGTGCTTGCTCAGCTTGCGCCGAGGCATGGCTGGCAAGTCAAATGGGCCTTTGATTTTCCGAGCGCGCCCAACGGGACCATTGAGGTCCTCGTCGAGACGGCGCTGTCGGCTCTAACCGGGCCCGTGACTTTTGGAGCTGGCGTCTCGGAGCGACTGACACCCCGCTCGCAGCTCAGTGGCGTAAGGGCAAAGTTTCTGGCCAATACGTACGATGTGATTGTGAGGAACCTCCGACTGGGCGGTAAAGCGCAGTTTAGGGAGAAGTTTGGCGTGCTTGGCGAGCAGGTGTATATCTGCTACCCGAGACACGGCTTGGGCGTCATGGATTTGCAGCAGATTGTCAAGTTCTTCGAGGACTGAGCGTCGAACTGTTTTGGACATGTTGTGCGGCGGACGGGTAGATGCGGCCGGGATTAATTCATGACTATACGATCTTGGTTTTATGAGACCCCTTTATTACTTGGCGGTGCGCCTTTCCTTAGAGTCCCTGCTATCCTAGGAGGTAGACAATAGCTCGCAAAACATTTCCTGTGTTATGTTTAAGAAGCATAGCCTTCTGATTCGGAAACTCGGCACATACATCTATACCGTCATTGGAAGTTGAACTTGTTACCTTCGCGGCCCAAGGCTTCTTACATTCTGGCTAAGTTAATATCAGGTATACTCTCTTCAATTATTTGTCTCTATAACGACGGGTTATGTCTGATTGGCTTGTGGTTAACGCCGATCTTGAGCGATAGTGGCTTGTAGCTAAGATTCAACAATCGGACATCCGGACAACCAAGATATCGCGTGCATTTAGATGCAGGTTAAGCACGCAGATCCGCCAGACACCTTACGGGCGCCATAAGAATCTTTCATGAAGGAGGGGAGTTCGTATCGGAGGCGGGAGCCGAGATGTTCGCATTCGGTTGGCACCAATTCCATTGAATGGCGCCTATGATGTCAATGTAGAGTCTGTCGGTCAGCAGAAGGTCACTCCATGTGCTGACGGTCTTAAGCTGAATGTATAGTGCATCCATGCTTGCGTATCAGACCCCCAATGACGAACCCCGAGATTCCGAGCTAACGCATGCAAGACGCATCACCGTCGACCTCATTGATGTATGTCAGCAAGACATCAATATGATAACTGAGTGCACGGCTTAGCTATATCTCTATGCCGCTTATATTTCCTTGAAATTGTGGATGAGTAATCCACCCAGTCCAGCTTGGAAGTTCTATCCGTCGGAAGCCGTACCATACTGTTGGGACCTTGTCGGAGGCGCTCGGAATTATTGCAGTTGAGGCTTTAGGATAGCAATCTATAGCAAGGTTTATCACAACGGGATAGGTTCGGAATCTCGAGTAGAAGCAGCAGCAGCAGCAGCAGGGTGCAAGCCTCGCCGGCTGACCCGTTGCATTCCTGACCGCTAAACTTCGAAGATTCCAAGACCGAGCTGCTTCGTATCCTACTGGAAATGGCCCTGGGCTATGCTATGACCTTACTAAGCGTGTCTTAAGGGTAACAACCTTGGAGATGCGTTCTGATCACATACTAGGCATCGAACTCAGAGGAGAATGGTGTCACACCTCCGAGACATTCGGTGTTACCTGGAAAGTCTGCAGCAGGAGTCCTAGATAATGCTCATCATGATGAGGGTGATTATGTGTCTCTCACCGAGGAGAGAGCGCATGATATTAAGAAGATTTGAGTATAAAGGTGGTAGAAAACTCCTCTCTCAAGGAGCTTCTGTACCACACTCAAAGACGACAAGGAATCCAAGACGAGCTCAAACCTTCTAACAATCTCATAAAAATCATATCAACTCTCTATCTAAGGCATATTTTGCTCAAATGAAGTACTCGAGGAGTCTCGCAAGCGCCGGGCTGGTGCATCTAGCCCTCGGCCTCCCCGCACCACAGTGAGCAACATCTCAAACACCTCGTATATAGGGGCAACAGTACTAACCCATACTATAGGATGCAATATGAAGACAATATGGGAGCTGTTGGTGGCGTTGACCCGCCGATTCCCACCTATACAGGTGCTCCTGTAGGAAACCTGCGCGGACCAACGAACCTACAAGGTGGTCTTGCATCACGCCCGCCTGTATCTGGGGGTGCCTCGGCCGTTGTGCCAGACCCGGAGCTAGTAGGCGGCCAAGAGGCGGACGCCGACCTTGGTCTATACTTGGACTTCAACAGTGCTCACTATCCCAACGGTCCTCAACCCATCCGTGGTGACTATGGAGCAACCGACCCGGGCCCGCGTACTTACGAGTACGAGAAGCTGAATCCTGATACATATGCTCCTCCCTCAACGGATTCGGGTACTGTACCACAGGCTATGTGGCCCTTGGGTCTGAGCCATAACTTATACGGCTCGGGCAAGGAGTCAGGTTGGGCTAGGCAGCAGAACCAGGACGTGCTTCCCGTCGCTACGGCGATGGCTGGTGTCGATATGCGTCTTGCGCCGAATGCGTACCGAGAATTGCACTGGCATACTTCTGATGAATGGTAAGAAATAGCCTGTTCTTGTTCAAGATTCATCTTGAAAAGCCCGCACACTGAAGCTAACCTCAATTTGCAAATAGGGCCTTGGTATTGAAGGGTTCAGTTCGTGTTGCAGCACTCGATACAGACGGAGCCACCTTTGTTGACGACGTCACGGAAGGCGACGTTTGGTTCTTCCCCCAGGGCGTCCCGCACAGCTTACAGGCCCTGCACGAGGGTGCCGAGTTCCTGTTGATCTTCGACAGCGGCACCTTTTCCGAGCAAGAAACATTCCTCGCTACCGAGATGATGATGCGCACACCCATCTCCGTCTGGGCCAAGGACCTGCAGACCGATGTTAGCTCATTTGACTACATCCCTGACGCAGAGAAATATGTAAGTGCTTAAGCGGTCCTTTTGATCCGCAAATGCCATATACAGCAACTAACAGAGCATCAAGATCTTCAACGGTACCCCGGCTCCGGCCAACATCTCGGAGCAGAACATCACGTCGTCGGCTGGTGCTCTCTGGGGACCATCAGGATACACGTACCACTGGTCGCAGCAGGAATTCCACAACACGACCGGCGGATCCGTTAAGATCCTCGACCCGCTGACCTTCCCGGTCGCTAACATGTTCTCAGCGGCCCTCGTGGTCCTCGAGCCCGGCGCGATGCGAGAAGTGCACTGGCACACGACCAGCGACGAGTGGTCGTACTTCCTGGAGGGGTCCGCCCGCATCACCGTGTACCAGGCGCCGGCCGCGTCCGCGACCTACGACTTCACCGCCGGCGACGTGGGGTACATCCAGAAGTCCAACGGCCACTACATCGAGAACACGGGCACCGACGACGTCATCTTCCTCGAGGTGCTCCAGGCCCCGCAGTTCACCGACATCAGCGCTGCTCAGTGGCTGGCTCTGACGCCCAGGCAGATCATCAAGGATACTCTCAACTTGACAGATGCGGTGCTCGACGCTATTCCCAAGGAGAAGACTATTATCAAGCCTGGCAACCCTAACATGACCGCTATCGCTGGTGGCGGCCAGAACTACTAAGTGGATGGAAAAGCATTACGTTTCGAGAAGAGAGGTAAGCCTCGGATGGACGACTTGGACTGCTGAGGATTGCTAATTGTTGGATATTGAGAAGGCTAGCTGTCCACTATCATATAGACGTTGGAATTGGTATATGGGATTTCGTGAGCGTTGTTAATAACTACCTTGGTGTAATTAATTGTCCACCTTAAGACCGTTTGAACTCGTGACCATGAAGCTTGTAAACAGATTAGGCTATACCATTTCCTGGCGAAAATACCGCTCAACTCGAAACTGATGAGCTTATCCTTTTCTCATGAAGCTCTCTCCAACCAGACTTGTTATGAATCCTAACCTTGGATCTTGCCGAACCATCCAGCCAGAGTCGCAAACTTAACAGCTAGAGTGCCAACGGGATATGCAGCCAAGTTCCAAACCTCGGGGCTCCAATTGGAAGTATCAAGCACAGCAGCCCATCCACGAGGATCGTTTTCTGCGATAGTCGAGAAGAGACCAGCCCAGTGCGTAAGGTCGGCTATCATCAAGATCGAGATGTGGAGTTGTAGGAGGCGCTTGTTGGGCGGCGATGCAAGTAGTATAATAAGACCGTATAGCATCATGTTGAACAGGTAACCAGTGGCCATCGAAGGCATGAACAGGGACGGAATGGGTAGAGCCTTTGAGCTAGTAGATGCAAGCTCGAAAATGGGGAGGCGTGAGGCATAATTCTGTAGCATGCCATATGTTCTGTACAAGTTAGTTGAGACGATTAAAGGATTGTGGGGTTAAGAAGCATACATGAAAACAGGCTCTAGGTAAAGGAAGAAGATTCGAGGGAAAGTTGGTAGAAGAGATGCTGTGGTAGCCATTTCAAATCAGGCCTCGAGAACTATTCGTTTAGTTGTAGATGATTGAATATGTTGTGTGCAGTTTTAGATAGTATATGAGGACAGGTCAAAGTGAACCTCGCTGAATAGAAGCTCTTAAATGCTTGATGGGGACGAATTATCTTGCCAACAATGGGATCGCGGTCTTGAATGGCCCCCGAGCCCCGCATTCACGATTCAGTCGCGCGCTCAGGTGACATATTAGGCCTGAATAGCGAGGATCGAAGGACTTCGGTGATCCCAAGTCCCCGAGGTGATCCATGCGGATGCACCCATTCGCCCTGTTTTCGCTCATATTTCCCCTCTAGGATTACACACCCAGATTTACTCAAAACCATCTAGGATACACCAATTGACTACGTTGATGTCGCGACGCGGCATCTGGCGATTGGCCCTAGATACTATGCTCACCCCTTTTAGGAAGACGCGAGCGAATTTTTTTGTAAATGACATATTTAGATTTTAGATTCATCGCACTCGATATTGGTCAAAAGAGGATTGGGTCGTCATTGATTTTGACATCTCGTAGATAGACATATGCTATTAATCTAGACTCGCTTGGCTGAGAACCGCAAAAGGGTTGATTGAAGGAGACTTCTTGACGTCTCTTTGGCGTCGTTTGGAAGACAGCAGCTCCTGGTCTTTCTTCTGCCTTTTTTTAGGCCCTGTGGAATCCGCAGAAGGTTCTGCTACCTTGATGTTAGGTATTCCAAGCATACTTGTGATTTTCGTGAGTCCTTCCGCTTTGCCGAACTCGGATAGAATGTTAAACATGCGTTCGACTGTAGGCCATTCTGCGATGAGAGGAAGTGATGCAAGACAATCGAGTAACTGCTGTACTGGCGCTGGGAGATTTTGACCC
This sequence comes from Hypoxylon sp. FL1857, assembly GCA_022578955.1. Lineage (NCBI taxonomy): Eukaryota > Fungi > Ascomycota > Sordariomycetes > Xylariales > Hypoxylaceae > Hypoxylon > Hypoxylon sp. FL1857. The sequence continues at coordinate 625,327 of MU400371.1, read as the reverse complement.
ATGAAGAGAACAACGTCCAAGATTTGCTTCTCAATCCTGAGCGAATACAAGCAGGCCTGGACTTGGGCTGTAAAGTGTATCAAATCCCATGAGTATTCATCTGGATCTTCCGGGTGATTTGATGTTTTGTTGATAAGCATAGCCGATAAAGGTATGCGCTGCTCCGACGATGACCATTCGATATCCTGATATATCGCAAATGACAACCACTGCATATCCGGAGAGGGAAAGATTTCTGCTAGCTTTTTCAAAACCGCAACTAGTTGAGTACAATTTTCAACTGTCTCTTCTAGATCGGGAATCTCGACTTGGCGCCCTGCTAGTGCTGTAGACGAATCTAATGTACGATACTCGATGACTGTGCTAGATCTTTCATGTACCAAATTCTGAAGTACGCTGTACGCGATTTGTCGAACATTTGTGCTCACTGTCCATGCACTTCTCTTATCGCGATTCTCAACGAGAATGGGTAGGAATATGGAAAGTGTCTCTGGCCCTCGTGATTTCTTCGTGTCCAATGGCGAGGAGTCTGGTTCATTCTCTAGAAACAAAGTCTGAATAACGACTTCTGATATCCTTGGGTCTAAGCTAGAAAGTACGCCGAGGACTGGATGGCAACTTGGAATATACTCCCTCAGCTGAAGCTCCTCCATGAAGCTCTGATATTCCAAGGAGTTTAATGTGTCTTCGCGGCTGTCTCGGGCATTTTGTAGGGCTGTGTCGAATCCCATGCCACCTTTCTGTTTTTCGAAGGCGACGCGGGGGAGACCGCCGATATTCGTCAGCCCTAGTCGGTCATTAATATCATGAAATGACATTTTACAGGCCATAATTCCCAGTTGCTTAGACGCAGGGTCAGCCGGTACGACGTCCCAGAAGAATGCCACGCTCCCCCGAGGCCCGAGATCTTGTATGAGCAGGTCGGAGTCGCTCGTGAGTAAAGTGCCACCGTTCTCTCGAACATCTTGCGCACAGAACATGTCAGCTTCTCCAGGGACAACGAGGACCAGAGGGCCCCAATCTTCGCTGCTTTTCAAAGCTTCCAGTATTGCTGGTACCATGAATGGGGGTTTAGGCAACACATTGGACCTTGTTCGACTGATAAGCCGCGTAAAGGTCATATCAGCCACTAAATTGTTGAACGCAGTTTCTGGCGTTTTTGATGACCCGAAAGGCTCAGAGGACACCAATGCCTTCATATGCTGTGATTGAAGGAGGAGCCGCTCCCGCCTCACCTCCCATTTGCTTGGAGGTAGGTATCCGTCAAAATAAATCTTTCTCCTATTCGAGTGTTATTATTTATAGTGGCATGGTGATAATTAGAAGCCACTTACACATTCACATTGTGACTCTTCAGTTCATCGAGCCAACTTATGACCATGCGGCTCAGGAGGGAGTAGGGAGGATGACAGACGAATCCACCTGAGGATGGTCGTTGCCCCATACAAGCTTCAGAGATGCGATGAACAAGGGCAGGCCCGTCAATGACGACGCTATCACCGCTTAATGGCGAGAAGACCCCATAGCGCTGTATGGCCTTGCTGAAGCCGCGGATCCCCATCGCGATTCGGCGTTTATGGGGTCAGCCCATTTGAGACGACGTATGAATCACAACGGTGCGATGCGGTGCTACAGACCATCTATGCCTCTTTGTTTGCATATCACGGCATTGTCGATCGACATGAGGTGTACTGGTAGTGACCGGCCCTCAGACTCTGTACATGTAGAGGGGACAAATTATGAAGCCAATAGCGTGAGACCGTGGAGACGGGATGCTGCAGCAAAATTGGCAGGGTACCCTAGGTACACCAATACCCACGTAGTCGCTGATAGACCAGAACCTAGAAAATCTTTGAGCCAATTAGAGCTTGCAAAAGTCAATTCAAGAGCAGTATTGGTACCCGCCCCTTGGTAGAATTTAGCCTAGCGCTTGATAGCTACGGCGGCTCCCGAGGGGAGAGCGAATCAGCGATGGATGCAAAGCCCATAAACGCAGAGGAAGCTTCCTCAACTACCACGGCGGCCGATAGGGATGATGTAGGTGGGTGGTAGTACCTGCCTCTAGCTGCTTGCCGGAATAATAGGGAGCCCATGCCCGCTGCCCGCTGCCCGCTGCCCGCTGCCCACTTCAAACATATGGAAGCTCTGATCAACGGCCCATGCTCAAAAATGCTTATCGGGTCCTGCCTGCGACCCACATAAAATCATCATCCTTCACTCTTCCACCAAAACTTTTCTTCTCTTTTCAACATTCACAGAATGCGAGGAACCCTAGTATTCTCGGGCACGTCGTGCCCAGCTCTCACGGGCAAAATATGTGAGAACCTGGGCATGGCTCCGGCTGAGGCCGATCTGTCTCAATTTTCAAATGTGCGTTGCCCTTCCCCAATGCTCCCCAATGCCTCTACTCCCAATGGGCTGAGAAAACAGGCTTGGGTGAGGTCGAAATTAGCAGAACCGCCTACTGACCCGTTGATAACAATTGTAGGGTGAAACGAGCGTCCGAATCCTGACCAGTGTCCGAGACAAAGATGTCTTCGTTGTGCAGTCCGGAAGCCCTACCATCAATGATACCATTATGGAGCTACTCATTATGATCTCGGCCTGCAAGGGTGGCTCTGCAAACAAGATCACCGGTGAGTATACACAAGCTACACCGAAATAGCCTTGGCTTATAGCTGGGCGAGGTCAAGAGTATTTGCTTGCTAACGGCAAAACTCTCCTCCTAGCCGTCCTTCCATACTTCCCATACAGCCGTCAGTCAAAGAAGAAATCACACCGAGGCGCTATCACGGCTCGAATGCTAGCAAATCTGCTTCATGTGGCTGGAGTCAAGCATGTTATCACTGTCGACCTACATGCCTCTCAGATGCAGGGTTTCTTCAAGTGTCCCGTTGACAACCTCCACGCCGAACCCCTCATTGCTCGCTGGATTCGAATGAATATCCCCAATTGGAAGGAAGCTGTCGTGGTGTCAAAGAACCCTGGCGGAACCAAGAGGGTAACTTCATTGGCCGATGCGTTGAAGCTCAATTTTGGACTGGTTACTACGGACCGCAAGCGTGCTCCCAACATGTCTGCGAGCATGATTATGAATCAGCTTGACGGCTGGGACAATACGCCAACGTACGTTAATGGTGTTCGGCGTTCAAGAGCCATCTCAGAAGACAGGGACTCGGACGGAAACTCGGCAAAGTCGTCACATGTTCCAGGTGAATCTCAAGGTTCTCCGAGGCGCTCCAATCCTCCACCTGTCCGAACAAATAGTCTTACTCGCTCGCCGTATACGCGCGCATATACGCCTTCTCAGACGTCTCCCATTGAAGAGTTAAAAGACGAAGAGGAGAACGTTGATGAAGCACAGGTTTACAATGACCAACGTGCCCAAGAGGTGACGCAAGGAAGGCTTGTTCAAGGTCACGTTGTGCCGGACGACTTCCAGTCACCAGCCCAGTCAGACGGCGGAGATGGGAGCCAATCTTACCAAGGTGGTGACGAGGATCCCATGGCCATGTCTCACGCTTCTTCTTTCTTTGCGCCTGAGCCGCACGCCCTTGGAGGCTCAGGCGACGCGGGAGGGTCGTCAGACGAGGAGGAAGAGAAACTCCGAGATCCCAAGATCGAGCACATGATCACACTAGTTGGCAACGTTAAGGACCGCCCAGTCTTGATTGTGGATGATATGATTGATAAGGCTGGCTCGTGGATTGCTGCAGCTGAGACAGTCGTCAAGCGAGGCAAAGCGAAGAAGGTGTATTGCATGGCCACTCACGGTGTGTTCGGAGCAGACTGTCTCGAACAGATGCAAGCCTGCGACTGTATCGATCAGATCATTGTGACGAACAGTTTCCCAATACCTGACAGGAGAGCCAAAAACGCAAGTAAGTTGGTCATTTTAGACCTTTCCTATCTATTGGCCGAGGCCATCCGAAGAAATCACTATGGCGAATCCATTTCGCCCTTATTCCAACACATGGCGGATTAGACAGCCCGGAATGCTACGACTATTACGACTTAGACTGCCGTACTCGCAGTAATGTACAATTCATGAAAAGTTCTGAGAGGTGAGGCTGCAGGTATCTGGTATGGCGTCTAGGAGGAGGCGGAATTATGGCTTTGTCATGACTTTTATTTTGGGACGACGGCTAGCGTTACGGGACTAGGTCAGATACCACATCAAGATTGTCGCAACAGGTTTGTCTTTGAAATGGAGTTCCGTGTGCTCTGAGCTGTGTCTTGATGAATCTTTTCCCTTACACACTTCCCCAGCGGTGCTATCCTCGGATAGCCAGGGCTTAAACGTCCCTCTAGGACAAAGCCCTGAACGGAACGTTGGCAGATCAAATCATCCCTTTGGGATACCACGATGCTAGAAGGCCAGTCATCCAGATATTTACCATCACGTCCTTTGGACGGTGGGTGTTTGGCAAGAGAAAACCTCGGACATTTCAAATCCAGTTATAGTTAAATTTAACAGTCGCTTCAAAACATACTATGCATATGCCATTATCTTGTGAGCAATGAGCCAGGCTAATGGCACCACTACTTCTAACTCAATCACGTACATACATCCTCCTACTTATTGCAGATGGGCACTATATTATTATAGAGAAAGCGTCTAGTCGCGTTCGCGTTGCAGCCGTGAGCTCTGGGAACTGGTAGCAGGATTACATCAGTTCAGGCGTTCCCCCAAGGATGTGCCGGCGTGCTTTTGCTACCTAGGATAACGGGGATAGCAACAGGGAGGTAGACCGTAACAACGCTCTACAAATACACGGAATTATTTCTAGTGCTGCCATATATATACGACTCAGTGTGGTCGTTCACTTCTACAACATGAAGACCGACTACTAAGAGGCCGGGGAGAGTTAGTATAACATGTATAACACGGAATGAACTTCTCTTATTATTCATAGCTAGTGCAATTGAGTAGGTGTGCATGATCAGGAGGCCTCTAGAAGGAGAACCACAAGCTTCAGAGACATCCAGCCCGATTGTTTCGGATTCAAAGCACTCCGCAACGAAGAGGAGAATCTGCAAAGCAACTGCAATTATACATACACCATACCAACCGAGCGAAAGCGCGCGGCTGGACGACTATTATTAGGTGGTCATTACAACGTCAAAGTCATGAAGCTAGCCTCCGCGGCCAGATGACAGGTACAAACAGAGATCCACCGTCCCTTTCCCTCGCCATGCATTCCTTCCGCATTACTCCGTACCTACTCATACAATATCTCACAACATGAAGGAAGCTGTGTACAGACCCAGGGTGCGAGTACCTAGATAGCTAGGACGTCGCCGAATCCGGCTACGCTCGCAAGCCGTGTATCTCGTCCAAGAGTTCTGCGAACTGCTGCTTCTCCATTCTCTCACTTTCCACCTTGACATCCTCCAACAGGTTCTCCGCGGCTTGGCCAACCTTGCCGGTGGACCTGATGATCCGCCAGGCTCGTCGGAATTCGTCTCGGATGGACACGATACCATTATGTGTCACGGTCCGCGCTACGTTGTGTTCGAGCTCGAATGGATCCTCGATGGCGAAGAGGAAGCGGTGGCGTACTTCTTTAAGCTCTTTGGTCTTGATTGCTTGGGCTGCCGGGGGCGCAACAGGAGCTCCATCTGGCGACGGGATCTGTTCTGGTTGTGCCTGAGCCGTGACATGTCCGACAATGCTGTCCGTGGGTGATTTAGATCCGGTATTGGCCTCTGCTTCAGCTGGGTTAGGAGGAGCGACCGTCTCCAATTGCACGACTGTTTTTGCTCCAATCCAACCTTTCTCTTGCTTTGAGAGCAAACCTCCGTGCGTCCGCAGGCTTAACACATCTCGGCCCCAATCGAATCCGCGCTTGCTAGTAGTGCTCATCATATGGTTTTGCGCGTAATATTCGAAGAATCCTCTAAGTAAGGATCCAAGAGATTCTCGGTTCTGATTAAGATTACCTTCACGAGCTAGTCGTTGGATCTCCTGCTCATCTCTCCAAAACCGAACATTGCGGCCTTTACAGGTCGTGACACCCTCGAGAGCCTCCGCCGGGAGATTCGGATCGGGAGGGGCAAGTTGTTGAAGGTTGGGACATACAAATGGTTCTGCAATGTTAACAAGGTAGTGTAACACCATTAGGACATAACCATAGCTGCTTAGGGTTCCTCGGTATGGCGTGTTGATACCTCGAGCCTTGGCCCAATGTTTCACAAAAAGGACCATCGGCCTAACACGAGGATCAGTGTAGGCGTAACAACGGAGGAGTAAGGTATTCTGTAGGGCTAGATGGGCGGAGAAGTTGATATCACACTGGACGCCGACCCCATTCTTGGGGAACTCTAGGCTGTCATGGTATCGATCCTTAGGCTGATTCGGGGCGAGCTTGGATGGATCAGAGAGCTGTTTAACCATTTTGGTTATTGCAATGATCTGCTCAGTGGCGGGGACCGTAAAATCAACCGCATCGAAATTGCGCTTGTTAGTGAATGCTCCTCGCTGTACAAATTCCTCCCGAATGATCTTAACATATCCTTTGATGAGTGGAAGATCCTCCGCTTGATAGAGGCCCTTTTCAATCGCCCTTTCAAAGTCAGCAGCAAGGTGAATAGCCTTGTGCTTTCTAGCGATCGTCCTCAAACTCTGCACTCCACTAGAGGTTGCAAAATTCTGCACCTCATCTCTGACTTGCTTGTCGCGAATTCCTGAAATATAATGCTGAATAACCTCGGGAAGGCCCGTCGTGTTTGAGGGCGAGTTCGCACTACCAAGATCAGCGGCGATCTTGACAACTCTGGAATGATATTGCGTCGGCGACTCATATTGGTCCTGCTTGAGTTGCATGAGTTGAACAAAGGGGATCTGACGAAGCCGTTCAAGGGTTATGTGGAGTTCCCGGTTGAACAAGAGAGGGTCTGTGCCGAAAGTTCTCTTATTCTGTAGATTTTTCCAGGCCTGAACAATGTTTTCAGAGCTGTGTCTTAATTTTGGGCTGACTCCAGTAGCTGCTTGGGTTTCCCACACAATCACAATCTTCTCGCCTTCAACCATTGTAAAGACACCTGTGAGCGATCGGAGATTAGGCAGATTTGACGTGCCATCAGATCGAAAAGATGGATACAACTGTACCCGGCGCTTCAAATTCTCGTCATGGAGTCCGTTAACGAAAGCGACAGAGACATCGTTGAGGAGTTTGTAATCCGCAGGCTTGAAATCCGCAGCATTCGAGATGGTGATATCACGACCATTTAATCGGCGGAGGAGTCGTTTAGCATTGCCATAATAGGCCATTAAAGACTGGGCCTCTGATTGTTTCAACGAAGCGAGTTGTTCCTCGTATGTTCTCTCCACCAATCCACTTGCTTGATTAGAATCCCTGCGTCGAATCCTCGACGGCGAATGCTCAGCATCGGTAGTAATAATTGCACTAATACCCTCTGAGGTTTCTTGATCGTCTATGACATCGTCGACAGCTTCATGATTATCATCTGCTAATCCTTTCTCCCACTTAGCTCGCGCCTCCAACAAGTCTAGACGGAGCTGCTCGTTGGGGTTTTCGCATAACTTGATGATTGGCACTCGCGTGCGTGTAAGGAGGCGAGCACCGAATCCATGTTCGAGTAATGCTTTCTCGATGAGACGGGGGATTGGGGAATCTGATGACTCAGGGGACGACCACGACATTGGGGAAAGTAGACCTAGATCCATATCGGCCGCCTTTGTCGCGAACCCGGATGAAAGGCTTCCAAAACACTTGAGTTGGACTGTGTAAGGCTGAAACCCTGGTGTTCTATTGACTTCGATCTCGTAGCGGCTGATGACATCGCGGCAAATTGCTTCTACTTGAACACGGAATTTTTCTTTCTCAATAATCTCACTTGGCTCAATTTCAGCACCCGCGACCACTATATGGCATAGCTCATCCAGAAGTGCAGATTGGTTCGCGATTTGTTCTGGAGTGCAAACAAACTGCCGGTGCCCGCTAGGGTTGTAGAGGGCCGGTTGTGCCGGCCGGCGACCACGAGATGGGAATTCGTCGGATGAGATAACGCTAACACCCCTCGAGAATGAATCAGAAGTGTGTGGCTGCGAATGTCTCCAAGAGGGCTGATGAGTTGGCGGAGAGGGCGGTCCTTGGCCGAACCCCCCTTGGTGGCGTCTCTCGTTGCCTATCGTGACAGCGGGGTCCCGGGGCCCGCGCTGGGAGGTACCCGAATGAGGGAGGAATGCAGTCTGTTCAGAATTCTGCCAGACTGAGCGTTGGCTCTCATGTTGGTGGGGATTCATGGGTCTCACATTGTAGGGTGCTGGTGCTCTCGTATCGATGGGTATAGATAATTGTGCCTGCATCTGGCGACGTTGAGCTTGGTTGGGACGTTTCTTACCAGTTTTTGCAGGGGTCTGCGCTGGGGGTGTCTGCTGCTTAGCCTGCCATTCTTCCCTGGCTATAGGTTGATCTTCTGGCCGTCTGGTGTCGGTTGGTGTAGAGGTAACTGGGGATTGCAAGGGGTGCACAGTTGCTTGATCGGTATTGCTGAGAATTAGGTTGCGTAGGCGGTCCTCAAGCTGACCACCATTGAACTGAGAGGTCTGCATAGTGTAGTGTTGTGATGATAAAGTCCGAGGTTAACTGAAGAATACAAGCGTAAATACTTTTCTGGGGCGCGATCCTGATAATCTAAGTAGAATCTACAAGACGCGACCAATGCGCCAACAATGCTTATGACGGATATGAATTAAGAATCCATACTCATAACTGCAGATTGGTGGGGATGCTCTTCATAGTAACGGACGTCCCATGTTCTAGGGCGAGAAGCTGAACCTGGTACGGAGAAAAGTAGTGGAGATCAGTTGCTCTGCGGCTGCACTCCAGGAGATCTGTTTTATGGTTGATAGAAGATGTATAGGCGTCTGCCAATGAGAGCTGTTGATGATAGCAAGCTGACCATGCAGCAAGCTGTACACGGCCAGTTAACGGCTAATCGTACGATCTCCGTCGTGTGCGACTAGACGTGGTGGTTTACGTCGAAAGATGATAGAGACGGTGATGATTCGCGGGAGAAGGGAGGCGATTCATAGAAAGAGCGGATGGACAACTAAGAAGTACGACGATGCACAAATGATAGCCTCACATTCTTGGGTCTCAAGTTTGAAATTGAGAGCACTTGATATCATTTCTGATTTCTGGGAAGATGAATTGATTGGCTGCACCTGAGCGGAATTAGAAGCTTTGGATCTAGCCAGAGCTTTTGCGCTAGTGAGATGGGCAGCTCAGATCGGAGAAAAGATACAAATGTTAGTCCGTGCGCCCGGTACTCTGCTTTCCTACAGTGCTGATTTTAGTGCTCATTGCCGCTAGCAATACTTAGCTGCACCACAGCTCCAAGTCTCCCAGTGACGTTATGCTGTACAGAGAGCCGCCCCCACATATCCGCTGTAATCCACTTTCTTGGCACGCGGCTCTCTGCGTGCCTTCCTTTGTTTTTTTCGAGCCAAAGGCGCTGGGTACGTACCGCTGATTACGGCTTGTATTTTGTACCTAACAAGGAACATGAGTGTTCACCTTACAAGGCACGCACTTGTACATTGTAGGTAGCAGGCCAGCAAGGCACTAGACTGGCAGGCTCTGCCGCATTTGACCCACGGCTGATTCTGACTTGACTGCACAACTTCGACTTCCATCACTCCCGACTCTCATCATTCTGTCATCCACATTTCATTTTACTTGTATTTCCTCTTGCCACGTTTAAGGTGCCATTTCAACCCACGCTTCAGTCTTTAGCACCGAGCGGGGAATTGCGCACTGCACCATAATATTATTCCCTTCAACCTCGTCTTTTCCGCCATCATCTCAAGGAGCGCGACCTACGCTTCGGTAAATATCTCCACCTCACTTTCGCGTCACGACCGACCCAGTACCTTTTGATCCCTGCACCTGTCTTCACCGATCCACCGATGAGCGCCCGCGAAATATAGCAGCAAAAGCTGGTTGGCTTGGACATCTGTCAAAACTTCCCTGGTGACGGATAAGCAAACCCCTTCATTGCCACCATGAGCGCGAGCCCTTCGCCCTCTGGCGGCGCCAACGGCCTGAAGCCGACGCCTCCCCCGGGCGCGCCGCCCCTGCGAAGACCGCGTAATACTGCGAACCCTCTCGTCCCCAGAAAGAAGCCTACACCCCGACCGGTGCCCGGCGGAGGTGTACCTAATGCCGCTTCCAGACCTGGTGGCCGACCGCAGCAACGCCCGACACTGGGTAAGCAGGGCCCGGTGGATTTTGAGAAACTGCGTGCACAAAATGAAGGATGGTCGAGACCTAAGCCTCCCGATGCTAAGGACTACCCCCTTATGATCACTAGGGAGTCTCTGAAGGAAGGCCTACGTTTTCATGTTATGCGATTCGCCCCACACGGTGGTAAACTAGCTAAACCTGGCGGCCCCGGAGTTGATCCTACTAACCAGGATGAGTTTACTCGTCCCGTCACATTACATCGACGTGATCCTCGACAACCAGCCCCCGGCCGCGAGGTGAAAGAAGAGGCTCCTGTAGAAGAGAACCCAGCAGAGACTGCCGAAGCCGAGAGACTTGCACAACTGAAGGCACAGAGAGAAGCTCAGCGTGCAGCTGCTGATGCCCAGAAAGCACCTGTAGCCAAGGACCCGAATCCTAAGAAGCAGCAAAAGGAGCAGAAAAAGACTGGTCTACAAATCCACTACGCACCACGCACCGAGGAGCAGAAGAAGCAAGCGGAGATCCGATACGAAGAGGCTCTTCCGTGGCACTTGGAGGATGCTGATGGCAAGAATGTTTGGGTTGGCCAGTATGAAGCAGCTTTGTCTGACTGTAAAGTCGCATTGAAGATCCACCAAGGTGGATTTCACGTGATACCCTTGGAAAAGTGGTATAAGTTCACCTCGAAGCGTGGTTCGTTTAAAACTATGTCTATTGAGGAGGCGGAGAAGGCTATGAATAAGAAGGTCACCCTTGGTCGTTGGGCGATAAGAGACACACAGCGCCAAGAAGCTGAAAAGGCTATGGCGGAATCTCGAGCTATTGTCAACGGCCGCGTGGCAGTCAAGCAAGAAAGTGGCACTTTTAAGCAGGCTTCGCGTCAGGAGAAGATGGATCATGACGATATCGATATGTCTGGAGACGAATTCCAGGATGACGATGAAACCGCCGGTTACGAACCCGACAGGGACGAAGATACCAAGACTGCTAACACGAAAATTCGCCGAGATCAGCTTAACGCTAACCTGTTTGGCGAGGCTGATGAGATCAAGGTTGAGAAGGAGGAAGAGGATGAGAAGAAGGAGGAGCGCGAGCGTAAGAAGTTCGGCAAATCCCTAAAGAAGGCTTTGAGACGCCGAGACAAGCAGTTCCAGTACGAAAGTGATTCTTCTAGAGAAAGGGATCCTTTCGCTTCTTCGGATGTAAGAATCCCTGAGTACCAAGGTAATATATTAACCGGAGCTAATGAAAGGGTAGGACGAATCCGATTCGGATTTCGATAATGAGAAGGAGGACGAGGATAAGAAAGCAGACAAGGATGCGGGAACCTCGTCTAAAGGAACGAACACTCCACAGGGCAAGAAGGCGGCTGCTGAGGCAGCAAAGAAGGGCAAGTCTCTCAAGCGAGCCGGGTCTCCAATGGTTTCGGACTCTAGTGGTACCGAGTCCACCCGGAAGAAGAAGAAGACTACCCATGATAGCCGTGGCACCACCCCTTTACCTACCCGGCGTGCGAAGGGCTCTACTAGTGATGGTGAAGGGACTGCTGGCGAGATGTCGGATGGCGCAGGAGGCAAGAAGCGGCTTCCGGGTGGAATTGGTAGTAAACGGGGTACGCCTGCGGGATCACGGGCTGGCAGCCCCGCTCCGCCTCAAGGTGCCGCCGGCAAGGGACTCTCGGCCGGAGCTCGAGCTAATTCTCCCGGTGCACCCTCCCAGAGCCCGACACAGGAGTACATTGATCCGATTACACACCAGGAGATCATCGATGCACTACCCCCTCGGCCGGAAGGCATTACTATTGGTGCGCTCCTCCGACGATTTCAGCATCGCTTAGACAAGCCAGGCTATATGTCTAGGAAGGATTGGTTGAAGCTTGTTAAGGAGAATGCAGATTTTAGCACCGTTGACAGACTGCTCCGCCGCAAGCCTTAAGGTGATTTGATTCGCCTTGAAGAATCATTGAGACGACCTTATTTTGCACCCACAATACTTCTCTGGCGCCTAATTTGTTTCATAAAAGAACTCGTCTTTCACAAACCTTTGCCACCCAAGATCATTCTCTTGAGGTGCGAGGATTGCTTTAGGGGTATAGAGATTCGGAAAATGTGTTGCGTTAGACCTAGCAAAATGCAGACAGTGTACGAAGTGCGGGAGATCATGGTTCTGCAGCTAGCGGGGTGAGACGATTGTTAGTATGGAAAGGGGGCAAAAATAACTCCGAAGTTGCCCAGATGAAAATTCCTATGATATGCGCACGGGTTGCGCGCCATAATTCCCGATTCCTGGACAAGGGTCGCCGGAGTCGACGAGAATGGACTATAGGCCACCCCGTAGACGATATACAGTTTGTTTCATAGCTGACTGAATGCGATTGCCTTACTATATCTGCTTGTGATTCCTTATCCCATGCGTTAATGTAGATTTGTAGTCCTTGAATCCCTACTACTCGTCCATTTGCCACGAGTACTCTAGACCCTTATTCCTCTCGCGTCTGTTGATGGCCTTGAACCTCTCCGCCTCAAAGCCATTGCCCCTATCGACACCATCCCACCGGTATCCCGGCCTGATGCCGTATCGGTTCGGCGCCCACGCGCCTTGGTATACGGGTCTACCCTTCAATTTCTTCTTCTTTCCACCCTCCGCACCACCACCACCACCTCCTCCTCCTCCTCCCCCCCTAGGCTCTATGAACTGCGCCATAGTATCCCCCCACCGCACCTGCTCCTTCATCTCGCGGTTCATATCCACATCATCCGCGTGTCTAGCCACCGTCATAACCTTCGCATCCTCAAGCTCCTCCCTGCGCCGCCGCGCCGCCTCCATCTGCACCTCGCCCTTCAGCGCCTCCTTCTTGGCCGCCTCTTTCGCCGCCGCCTCCTGCGCCTCCCGCCGCAGCTCCGCCCGCTTCATGCTCACGTCCACCCGCCGCCCCGTCGCGTCCCGGTATATCGTCTCCGCCTCCTTCTGGCTCTTGTGCGATCGCTCGTACTCGGCGCGCTCGGCTCGCCGTCGCGCTTCTAGCTGCGCGGACACCGTGGCGGCGCTTTGTAGCCCGGCGTGCGTCCCGTCTGACATGAGGACTGCGGGTGCCTCGTCGGCCTCCGCGTCTGCGGTTGCGGCGGCGCTCTCGGCGGCTGCGGAGGCTAGGATGGCGTCTGCGGCTTTGGCGGCGTCGTCTTGGGGTTGGGCTGTGGCGGTGTTGGCGTTGGTTGGAGTGCCTATGGCGGTGGAAGAGGAGGAGCCGCCGACGACTTTCCACGCGGACTTCTTGGCCTTGCGGAACTCGGCGCTGGTCCCGGCTACGACGGCCGAGGCGTCGTCGTCGTTGTCTTCATCGCCGCGGTTCGTGCGTGCCCAGCCGGATTCATTGTCGTCGGCGATGATTAGGCCCGTGTCGTCTTTTTGCTTGCGCTTGCGCTTCTTGGAGGGCTTGGGGTCCGCGACTAGGTAGTGTTGTGCGAGATAGTTGGATAGATCTGATGGCATTGTGGCGGTAGGTGGTTAGGGAGTGTTGGTTTTGTAGAGTCAATTTGACTAGAGGGTCATGGGGGTATTATTTGTCCATATAGGGACTGGTTAATGGAGAAGAGCGCTCTGTAAAAATGTCTAGGAGAAACGTCGTAGCAGCTCGTCCATGTGCTTAGATGGTAGTTAGCTAGTTGGATTGGGCCATTGGAAGGAGGCAGCTGTTGAAGCTTGGGACTTTTTGGCGTCGCGATAAGAGATATCGTGCATGTCGCGATTTAGCAATCTCCCCGATAAATCAATTATAATGCAATCCATTTTCAGTCTCGCAGTTCCTACATCTACAACTTGCTTCATGATCATTCATTGACCATAAATTCTTAACTCATATCATCAAAGTGATTATAATTTCTGGTTTCTGCAGTTGTATATGGAGGCCCGAAAATATGCCATATCCAATATTACCATCAATAGCTGATACAATGCTTCAATATCTATTCTCTTCGTATAAGAAGTGATATGGATTGCAGTCGCCTCACATATGGCACACAAAGTAAATGCAATAGCTCTCACTTGATATGAGACAGGACACATAAGATTGACTTGTTTTATTTTTACTGTTTTGACATTGAGCAGCCGAAGTATACAATTTGCTTGCTCATTACTCCCTCACTCCGCCCAACGGATTGATCCTCGCCGCATCGACGGCTTCGTCATCTAAACCCGTCCTCGGAGGTTGGGCCTCATTTACTGCGCCCTCCAACGGCTGGATCTTTGTCTTGCCTAGGTTCTCGGTAGTGCCGATTACCCCTTGGCTATCGGCGTGCGGTGCTGTGTGCTGATGTTGACCTAGCACCAGAAACCTGCGTCAGTCTTCACAACAGCGAGACTTCCTGAAGAATCCCACTTACCCTTTTCTCCGAGAGGGTTGATCCGTGACTGGTCAATAGTACGATCCGAGCCAGCGGAGCCGCGGTCCGCGCCGTCGTACGGCGTGTTGTGCTTGACTTCGGACTCAAGAGGCTCGATCTTGGTCTTGGAGATTTGTGCTGTGCTACCAGTGCTGCACAGTGTTAGTTCCGATCATGACTGCAGATAGCTGCCACTTCAATAGGTGCGTTATTCAGGGTGGGCGTGCTTACGAAGGCATCTCGAGGAATAACTATGTTAACTAATTCTAAAGCTGTTTCGTATAATCGCACACTTTGTGATTCTTAGGAATATCTAAAACCCCCAACTTGCAGCAAGTGGCTCGGTTTTATAGCTTTTTATCTGAGATCTCGTCGTCGCTGCGGCTATAAAAGACTGCATGTTTGTGTCATAAATAGGGGCCCATGACGAAGTCGTGACTGTCAATCATAACCATCAACGGTCAATCACATCATCTTCTCCAGAGACCTCCTCCTCACCATAAAACGAATCTAGATCATCGTAGGTGGAAACTTCGTTAATTGGCACATATATTTGCCACTCGTTGCATTATCGCAAACGATTAACACCGATCCCTACACTCGCTTTGGTGAGCGCTCTTATTCTTCTAAGCAATTCTACGAGGCTGCGAGGTCAACTATAGTGTAGGGGGGTGCACTGACCACGTACTATTGGCCATTCCTCAGAAACTCAGCTATTGCCATCGTGTAGAGCAGTACAAGTTTATTACATCTTTATCTAGCTGCATCGAATGAATGCCTAATTCACGCTATCGCTTGCTAATTGCTTAAGAACTACCTGATTACCTACATAGCGGCTCGAAAGTGACGGTAGAAGCCATATAGATAATACCACTAGCCTCATGTTGTTCGGGCGAGTTCTTCTCAGAAACCTCTTAGTGTGGTGGCGGAGAGATTGTTGTTATTGAGTTTGAAAGGTACTAGGGACTTTCACCATTGTTTCCATCGAAGCGTGTAGGGCGAATTAGAATCCAATTAGATACCTATGGACAAGTTGCATTGAGTTAAAGAATTCATAACCTGACAGGCTTCTACTTAACATAACTTGTTAATGCTTAGAGCAGATTGACAACTGCTTTAAATGGGGATGGGGACATAGTCATGGATACGTAGTAATGGAGAATACGTCGAAGTCTGTAAGAGCATAGCTTGTCGGAGATTACATTGTGTGTGCGGATGTAGCTATCTAACTACCTTAGGTATACATGAGTAAGATCCTCTACAAGTCTTGGAATTTATATTTGGCCATGGAGAATTCACCATAGTAGTCACAATTCATCAAGATGTCACCGGCTTCCCAGTCTGCTTCCTCGATGACCTCCTCTCGCCAGTTAGATCCACACTCGGCCTCCCAGATGCGAGCAATCTCATCCACAACCTCGTCACTGACGTCAACCCACTCTTCTCCCTTAGTGGCCTCTACATGCTTGGGAAAGGCTATAATATCGAAGCGGTGGCCTGCCCATACCCCCCTCGAAATATTTGAAGCATCCTGGGTGCCGACGGAGCTACCAGATGACCAGCAGATGCGAGACATGACAACATGCCCGAAGCCAATACCTAGGATCAGTGGCCCGCGCATATATTCTGGCTTAAGGGCGATGGCCTCGGCGCGAACGAATTCCTTGGTCGTCAAGTTCCTTAAAATCCAAGGCTGGTCCTTGGGGTAAAGGTCTAAGGACCTAAGACCAAGCCACAACGTTGACGTCATATCTGGGCTGATTAACTTCACTTCCGCTGTAGAGCCATTGGCGCGTTGAAGGTATTTAATGTAATCGCGATACGCATTCACTTTAAGGGGTAGGGAGAGGGCGAGCCTGCTGTAGTGCGACGGTTGGAGAGGCGCAGGTTCGCTCTCTTTGGTATAACCATCCTCGTCCAGTCTCTGTATCTTACGGAGACTTAAGCCATGCTCCCCCTCCTCCGCGAATAATCCAGGGGGTAAATCTCCAGGCTTAACGTCCTCTCCAACACAGACGATGTTTTTCCCTGCCCAAGGGCCCACTATATCAGTCCCAAGGTTTAGTATCCGTTTCTCGAAGAGGATTAGAGGTGTAGACATGTCCAGGAGGTTCGAAGGTCCTGAGGCATGCCAAAAGGGGAAACAGAGAACCTCGAAAGTTACATACTATGCGAGGCTAATCCATCGTGCAAGGCAGGAAGAGAGAGCTCGAAGAAGTAATTGTTGGTGGCAGCCAGGGCCATGCGATCCGTCATACACTCAAGTCGATCAAAGATCATGAGCTGTATCTTAGGGGGCAAACTCGAGATCGTTGGCCAGGTACCGCTCGTGTCATCGAGTCGATTAGCCCGAAGTAAACGAATTTTTGGGTCAAGATAGGACGCCTCACACGGAGGGCACTCATGTGACTTGAATGGTATGGCAAGGACATCGACGAGTAGAGTGATTAGATTATTCATAAGCATCTCTTGTCTAAGCTTAAAATGGTAGCCTAGGAATTTTCGCTCATGGGGAGCGACAATGCGGAAGCGCTGACACATATTGTTGGCGCGAGAGTAACTGAATAGAATGAGGCTGATGAAAGAGAATTGTGTCGAAAGTTGAAATGAGACAGCTTCCTACCTCCTTATAAGTCTACATCGGATGCATCATGCATGGGCCAGTAGACAAACATCCGTGATGAACATACCTGGTACCTAGGCACGCAGTTGGTGCCTTAGAGATAAATGGAAAATTATTATATTCTAGTGGGAGTCATGATATAATGGCTACATACAGGCACCGGCCATGGGTAGACTATATCTGCCATCTCAGCATCTTGACTTACACACGTGCACTTATTCTGGTAGAATAGCGCCAGAAAACACGCACCATGTGCGAATAATGCTGCAACATACAGTACCTTTTAGCATGGGAATATTGCAAAGTATATCAAAGTATCCTTTGCACATGGGCCGGTCTTTCTGACGTCTTCCTAACTGGGCATCTATAAGGGGTGGAAGGTTGAAAGTTGGCAGAGTCCATACCTTCAAACATATGCTATCTTGGCTGAGGTTACACAACTTACATAATCAAGCACAGACCACGCAATTTACACACAATTGAACAATTCAGGAATTGGAGAGTGAGATGTAAAATACAATCATCACCATTTCCACCTTTGTCTTCTACGAGAACTCCCACATCACACGAATTTCAAAAGAAAGGTTCTAAATGCATGGGGTGAAACGTGCAGCAGCATGTATTACGGTTGAATGATATCTCGAGCGACGTATCGTCCTCCACCCATCGAGAGAAATAATACAACGCGCGCCACTAGAAGTCGAGAGCCTCGAATGTCCATACGCTCGATAATACCATGTGCCCGTCGTCCCAGCCAGTCTGCAGAAGGGCAGAATGCGCCGAGCCATCCTCCTCCGACCAAACCCCTTCCAGATGGTCAGAGTTAAGCTCAACACCGCCTACCAAGGCCCAGGTAGGATATGCAATACAACACAAGTTGCTGCCATCTAAAATATGCATGCTCGAATGACAACGATGCGATGTTAGAAGTCTAATGTCACAACCCCTCTGACGAAATGCCGAACTTCAGCACCCCCCAGGAAAAGAAAAAAAGAAAAAAAACGTAAGATCATCTCGGTCGTTTCAGGTATTAATAAGAAGGTACCCATCGGGTGGGATATAAAAGATGCTGCGTCGCATCCTTCGTCCCGACTCCCAGGAACGAAGGGGATGCGAAGAGAGAGAGTGAAGGTTATCGATACCACACCAACGAAGGAATGGATGCAGTTGGAACGCAGTGAAACTCAGCCGCGCGATCCCACAATGAGCGAATGTACTCGTTACACCAGTTCAAAGCCGTCGTCCTCAACAATATCAGGCTCTTCTGTCGCCGGTGCGCGATTCTTTCTGCGGAGATTCTGCCGAGCCTTCCGTCCCTTGAGAGCATCTCCGTTGTTGTCTAGGATCTCGTATTCCTTCTCTACGAATTTCTCCGTCTCCTTCGGATTGGCTTTTACGAATACGTCGAGCGACAACGGCTTGTACGGGCTTTCGGCTCTATCGAAGCTGTAGAAGACGTTATCCGATATGCTGAGACTTCGCCGGGTCTGGGGTGACGGTAGGAGGCCGTGAAGAGACTGCGAGACGTTGGATGGGTCGTTCACCTCCGCTTGCGCATCGATCTTGGCTTGTGAAGAGCTCGTTCGGAATTGAAACCGACCTTCCCGCGGCTTGACGACATTCTGAGTCGGCCAGCGGTGAGAGTGACTGATTCGCTTACATTAGTTTCTAGGGCAGTGTGCGATATATGTTTGTGAATTACTGACTGGAAAGGTCCCCAAGGTCGAACTTTGTCGTGTTGATCCTCACTTCCTGATAGGGCGTCTTCAAGGAACCCATAAGCTTTTTCTCCGGCCAGAGGTCGGTAACCCCGCGACCACTTTTCGGCGTGCTCCTTGAATCGTTTCGAGTCCTGAGCGGAACTTCGGAGGTCTCGAGTTTGCTCAAAAGCCATGATGGGTGATAGTCTGGTTGTGGATACGTGGTAATTACGAGATTGGATCTTAGTGGGATGCAGGCTGCCGTCTGGGTCTGACTTATATCCCTAAGGCGACTCGTCGATGGAAGTACGATGACGGGTAATCGAACGAAATGAAGAGTAGATTATAAGGCAGTGGTTGATGATACAAGGTCAAGGTATAATTGGTGAACTGTGGAAGCTTGCTATGGAAGATTGACTGGTTCGTAGGTTGAGGAGGAAGAGATGTGGATGGTTTCGTGCTTTCTAGAAAGCAGGCAATACGGGATGATGGTCGAGTCACACGGTGGATATATGACGATTAGGTAAGATGATGGTAGGTCTTGTGTTCGCGTTGCTTGTCGTTTGCGAGGTGGGAAATTGCTTTGTCTGTTCTACGGTATTGTGACGAAAGAAGCGAGGTAACTGAGAGATAAGCAGGTGGGTAGCTATCAAGTGATGGGAAAGCGTGGCTTTGTTCGTTTCCCGATTGTGTCAGAGCTGGAAAGGCGTGAGCAGGGACAAAGGCCGAGTGACTCAGATTTGGATAGGGGGACAGCCACGGCCTAAGGGGTACACAGTGATAAATGATGCGATGCGCGGCGGCGATTGCGGGTTGGCCGTTATCGATAACGAATCCGACGGACTGCTGCTTCACCTTGATGGGGACGATGACGCAGCTTGCCTTTCAAACGGAAAGCTAAACACAAAGTACTTGTCCAAATACCGATACAGTGCTAATAATACCCAGAATAATCCACACAAGAAGATACCATAAATGCGATTTAGCTTATACTTAAGAGAAGGTTTGCTGTTGGGCTAGTTGATCTGTCGTTTGTTTGTTGAGAGCAGGAGAAGAGAGTTCTAGGTTAGTTGACACAGAGAGGGAAATCCGAGCGCGTTAATAAAGAGAAACATGAATCCCCTTATCGTACCAAGTCTTGTCGGACTAGTGCGTGGTGTGCAATTTCACTAATTTACTGCTACCTAACTATCTGCTCTACACTGTATGCGCCATTCCTGTTCGTCTGTTGGTTGTATGAAGATAAAGCTGAGGGTCCCTTAATCATAGCCAGACCCCTTTCGGGGTCAAGTGTGCGTGTGACGATGACCAGCATGGGTTGGGGCTGGGCTGAACACTCGCGATCTCCCCTCCGATTGCCTATCGGCCGCTTATTATTAGAGGGAGCTGGTGACCTCGGCGTTTCCTTGGGAACGATCTGATTGATGGAAGCCATTCATCATCCCGTTCCCTAGATGACGAAACCAAGCGGTTATTCAATGTCAACTTGTTCCAGGGGTTTCTTTCGATTGACCAACCTCACTGGACTGTACTACGGTACACACGTTGGAAGCTCGGCCTTGCTTCGCCTTCAGCCCGTGCTGCCGGTTCTACAATGTCATTTGCCAACCGGCTTATCCTTTGTACGACTGTGATTGTTCCAGGTTTCGCTCCAGTTGATGGTGAGATAAATGGCCAAATTCGTTATTGTTCCACTTTCCGGGCGCGGACAAGCAAGGTTGATGCCTGCGAGACAGCTACGTAGGACTGGTAGGATTATGCAGAACGCAGAATGTCTTACTTGTACCTTAGCAGATCGGCAAATCGAGGCGCGCTACCCTTGGTCCGGATGCTAGCTAAGCTGGCTAGGTCCTATAGCTGGTCCCTCCTCCACGCAACCCAAACCTGCATGGAAGTGCGATAAGGAGTCATGGACAAATCAGGAAGCCCATGTGCCTGTCTGTGTGGACGATAGGGGCATGTTAGAGATACATGTACATATGGAACGCGCTTCTCTCTATTGAACATCTAGCTCGGTATGTCCCTTTTCAGACGGGGCTACAGCTCGTTCAGACAATACAATTTCGCCGGCTCAACACATGAGGTATGTCTTTCAACTCTGGGCTGCGACCTGCATAGTAGGCAAGGTATGTGCTCGAAGGGCAAGCCGACATCTGGATGTGTACACAGCCGGGCTAAGCTAACCTTTGACATCCTTTTCCTCAAAAATCCATGCTCACGTTTCTTATCCATAGCCTGAGCTCAGGTACAATCAGGAAGAGCAACCCCGAAATTAGAACGAACCTGGTGAAATCAAGGCTCCCGAGGGGAAGAGCGGATGCTGTTCGGAAAGCTGCGCATGCAGACCGGAGTTGACAAGGTGGGGGGAGAGCGGGGCAGTGCTACGACGTATTGATAGCGCTTAATGATAAGCCTTAAAGTACCGGCGGGGTCTTGATCAAAGACATCAGGAATGCCCCGATCCTTCTATTGCGTCGTAGGCCTTTGCGCGTTGGTACCACGTGAAAATCAAATACCAGCCAAATGATTTGTCCAAATCAGATGATGACATAATCCGAAGCGCCCAGGTCTCATGAACGAGTGTGTTGACCTCATCGTCAAGATCCTGCCCATTCAACTTAGCGTCATCTGACTTAGGATGCTGACAGGGTTCATTGGCTGCTAAGTGAGGCCTGGTGACAGTGAGGTCTGCTTGTGGCTTAGGTACCTAGGTAGGCTATTATCGATATTCTAAAGCTGGTTTGCCACATCTCTCCGTCTTAGAATGACGGAGTTTGGTGAGGGCTCAGCCCTCTCGAATAGGGATTAGCCTCTTCATCCTTCTGACAGCATCAACGGCGTCATTCCCTGAAGAGTTGAGACTCGCCATTCCCAACAGCCGGAGAGGACTAATATGATCTTGATGCGGCTCTGGATGAATGCGTCATTATTCGCCTGTGTGCCTCCGTTACACAGAATTCTCATATGGTTATTGACTTTAACCTACTCAAACTATGGGGCTCTCCTCCACACGTAAGGCCACTTATGATCAATAGGGGAAGGGGACGGCCGTAAATTCTATTATTCCTCCTATTTGCCATTGTTATTGCTGAGGTGATTTTGCTTTATAGGTGAACAAGAGGTATGTTCAAAGTGTCAATATGATACATATATCGCTCTTTAACATTGTTAAAGCAAGCACTACCCACCTACGATGGGTGCCCGGGTATTGCCCCACCTGAGACCGGACCCTCCGTGTAGAAGTATACTGCTTGGTATTAATATATGTTTGGGAGGTAGTCATTGCTTTAGACGCCAGTTTCCATCTTAATCAACGGCCTTCATGCTATATTCGATATTGCCTCCCAAAATCCTTTGGAAATTCGAAATTATTACTAAGAAACTGTTCTCAATTCATCTAACATACTCAAATATACATCTATCCCTCTCCAAGCGATTTAGTTACCACATACGATTAATACAGATTGTAAAATGTTACGTCGATCCACTAGAGCTTCGCTTCATTCATTAACAAGCAAATAGAAGCTCCGAATGTATGGAAAAGCATGTATTGAGAAGACATGGGTGCTGGTAGAGCTGTTAGAAAATATGTATTAGAGGAATCCTTAAATAAAACATTACACGAATAAGAGCCATAACCATTCACGCTGCCCTATTCTTATCATTGTATTGGTAAATAATTATCCTAGCATTTTCCGCGTACTCTTCCCCTTAAGGTAGTAGAAATGATAATATGAACCGTGACGTTGCTTAGATGTAGCCAACGTGCTGGGCATTATATCAAGCGAGCTATCATTCGAATACGATAGGTACCTATGTAGGTTAGTAACTTTAGGTATGTAAAGTATCTAGGTTAAGATAATTCATATTTTCACTTGAGGCTATTTCAATTACGGCCCTCAATAGTTTCCGTCTACAGCCGTTACCATTTTAGTAGATATCTCCTCCCTTCGCTGTTGGCTATAGTGGATTTTTTTTATTTTATTTTAATACGCGAGCTTTGACGAGATCGTCATCCTTTCTTCTAGCGTTGGGGAGCAACTTTTTTTTTCCCATACCTACCTGTGAGCAGCTTTTAGTCGTACGTTGGATTCTATAATGTTAAATTATTCCTACTAGGGCTTGGATCCGACTCGAAAGCGGAATTCAGCGGCTTATGGTATCCCTGGTATCCCTTCTCGAAGTCAACCGTTTACTAGAACGACATATCAGAAAAATCATAGTAAGTTTACGTTAATATTCGTAGAGTTCCGTGGTGTTGACCAGCGACAGCTACACGTTCGACCTTAGCCTACAATCCCAGCACTTCCCCAAAATCTACATTCAGATCGGCTGGGGCACCAAGGAGATTCGCTGGGATATAAATAGCACTCATTTTCGTGGATATATCCCCACTGTTCTAACTACTCGCTAGATCTACGAGGCTGGCTGGAACGAGAGCCGGTGGCCTTACCCGCCTGTTGAGGGTGAAAATGGCTACATCGGACCTGCTGTATTCTGGGATGGCTCTGCCGGGTGCTTCGACCCTCGGATCTACGAAACGACACTTTTACTTGGCCTAAGACTAATAACCTACGCGGTGCCGCGGACAATTGGTGGTTCGAGAAGCTTGGCAACGGCAGCCAGATTGCGAATGGTAACTACACGTAAGCGACTTATACTCTTATTTAGCTGTGAGTTGACTGACTACCTCCTTGCTAATGATCACTTCTTTGATAGATGGCGCTTTGCTACTCTCAGGCCATTTGGAGACCCGACTGTCTCAGAAAATTGGAATGTCTATAAGACTCCTCAGGTTGCCGTCTTGGGCCGTTATTAACAGACTATCCCGTTGGGTCTAGGCTAGTTCA
Organism: Hypoxylon sp. FL1857; assembly: GCA_022578955.1. Lineage (NCBI taxonomy): Eukaryota > Fungi > Ascomycota > Sordariomycetes > Xylariales > Hypoxylaceae > Hypoxylon > Hypoxylon sp. FL1857. The sequence continues at coordinate 601,561 of MU400371.1, read as the reverse complement.
ACGGTTCCTGTTTGGGATAGTTTTCCCGAGATTTCGAATCGCCTTCCTGATCGATGCCTAGGTATGTTAAGCGATTGATAGATTCAAAAATGGGTTTTAGGCACCACCAAAAAGGTTTCGGCAAGCCAGCGCAAGTGGTGATGAATTCGCGACGCGCGTTTTCTACCTAACACATGATGTAAAATCTGTTTCTAGGGAAAAAAAATCATTTCGAACTAGACTTGAATCAACGACCTTGGAGAAAGAAACATTTGAAACATGTTGAAACTGGAAAGATTCGAACATTTTGAAACAGGAAACATTCAAACATCTTGAACAGGAAACATCTTGAAGCGGGAAACATTCAAACATCTTGAAACATTTGAAACATTGGAACATTTTGAACATTTTGAACATTTTGAACATCTTGAAGCGCGAAACATTCGAACATCTTGAAGCAGGAAACAGGAAACATTGAAACAGAAACATTCGAACATTTTGAAACACCAGCATTCGACACACTTGAACCGACGACCTTCGAAGAAACAGTTGGAACATTTGAAACGGGAAACATTCAACTACACCATTCGATTGCCCGAAGGCATTAGGGCATAGTTTGTTATGCAATATATACCTGACTACGGTCCCAGGTGACGGTGGGGGCTCGTGTGGTTGCCCCGGCTGAAGAGACTGCCCGACGTGTCCGTGTTGGACGTGTCGTTGCTCGGGCCAGGAGAGGATGGCGCGTCACCGTGCGCCTCAACCCTTCTGCCAGCGGCTGGTGCGTTTTCTATGAGGCCGTCGCTTGGGATCCGTCCAACACCATTTCCAACCGTCCTGTCGACTATGAATGTCATATACGGCGGAACGTTGTATCAAATAGGATGACCCTAGGGTACTGAGGAATGTCAGTTCAACTGAATGGCTCGTCTATCTTGTCGAAGAAGATGATATACCTGCTTATAAGCCCCTCTGATGCCGCGAATGAAGTATAGCTACAATTGGAATATCCTGTCAGCTTTACTGGATCAGCATCATGTTCTCTATCCTCGTATGGCGGTGCTAGGTAAAAGGCGACGTATGAGTGTTGGTGTACAATGACTTACGCATGTCAGAGTTCGAGTCGGATATTGCTCTGTTCCTTCACTGTGGTCTTATGTCACAATCAAAGATATAGGTGCTGCATATTATTCATAATAATTCATCATTGATAGATAAAAAGGCAGTTAAGTGCTGTATCTCCTTCACTGACACTGCCGGTAATAGTATGTGCCGCATCATCTTGCGAATGAGAGCGCCGATCAATGATATGTGGAGATATCGGATGAGCTCTTGGGATGTGTGCATAGGGAATAGGTTTCTTACACTAGCGCTGGGCATGTTGCCAGTAATGTGGCGCGGCATCTCTAAGATTCCCTTACGGCGGAGAGTAAAGACCGCGCGCTTGAGTGCGAAGCCCTATGGTGCGGGTAAAAGCCCGGCAAAAGGAGCTCACCAGCGGGGTGATTTGCGATCAGCTGCCGGTTGCATAACCCTTCTTAGACTGGTTGGTATGGCCTTAGCCTCTGCTGGCGAATGCTCA